>RXID01017403.1:98134-104039 GCA_005019695.1 Trichopus zeylanicus subsp. travancoricus
GTAGTAGTAGTAGTAGTTGTAGCAATAGAAGTAGTAGTAGCAGTAGTAGTAACAGTAGTTGTAGTCGTAGAAATAGTAGTAGTTGCATTTGTAGTAGAAGTAGTATTAGTAGTAGTAGTAGTTGTTGTTGTAGTTGTAGTTGTACTAGTAGTAGAAATAGTAGTAGTAGTACTAATGCAGTAGTAGTACATGTAGTAGTAGGAGTAGTAGTTGTAGAAATAGTAGTAAAAGTAGTAGTAGCTGTAGTACTATTAATAGTAGTAGCAGCAGCAGCAGCAGTAGTAGTCGTAGTAGTAGTAGCAGTAGTGGTAGTAGTAGTAGTTGGAATAACAGATGTAATAGTAGTAATTGGGGTAGTAGTTGCTGTAGTAGTAGTAGTAATAGCTGTCGAAGTACTTCTATAGTTAGTAATATTAGTAGTAGTAGTAGTAGTAGTAGTAGTGGCACTAGTAGTAATAGGTGTAGTAGTAGTATTAGTTGTTTTAGCAACAGTTGTAGTAGTAGTAGTAGTAGCAGTAGCATTAGTTGCAGTAGTAGTAGCAGTAGTAGTAGTTGTAGTAGTAGTAATAGTAATAGTAGTAGTAGTTGTTGTAGTAGCTGTAGTAGTAGTAGCAACAGTAGGAGTAGTAGTCGTGGCAGTTGTAGATGTAGAAGGAGGAGGAGTCATAAAAGTAGTAGTAGTAGTAGAATTATTAGAAGTAGTTCTAGTAGTAATTGGAGTTGCAACCGTAGCATCAGTAGCAGTAATAGTTGTTGTGGCATTAGTAGTCGTACTAGTACTAGTAGTAGTAGTAGCAGTAATAGCGACAGTAGTTGTAGCAGTAGTAATAGTACTTGTAGTAGTAGTAGAGGTAGTTGTAGTAGTAGTTGTAGTAGTGGTCGTACAAGTAGTAGTAGTAGTAGTATTAGTAGAAGTTGTAGTTGTTGTAATAGGAGTTGGTGTAGAAGTAGGGGTTGTAGTAGGAGAAGGTGTAGTAGTAGTAGTAGTACTACTACTACAAGTTGGAGTTGCAGGAGTAGTAGTAGTTGTTGTAGGAGTTGTAGTAGTAGTAGCGGGAGCAATAGTAGTAGTAGTAACAATAGCAGTAGTTGCAGTAGTGGTAGTAGCAGAAGCGGTATTCACAATTATAATAGTAGTAGTAGTAATAATAGTAGTAGTGGAAGTAGTAGCAATAATAGTAGTAGAAGTAGTTGTAGCAATAGTAGTAGTAATATTAGTAGTAATAGTTGTATTAGTAGTAATAGGTATGGTAGTAGGTGTAGTTTTTGGAGCAACTGAAGTAGTAGTAGTAGTGGCGATAGTAGTAGTTGCAATAGTAGTTGTAGTAGTAGTAGTAGCAGTAGTAGTAATAATAGCAGTTGTAATTGTTGTTGTAGTAGTAGCCGTACTAGCAACAGTAGCAGTAGCAGAAGTGGTTGTCGTAGAAGTAGTAGGAGGAGTCATAGTAATAGTGGAAGTAGTATTCTTAGTAGTAATAGTAGTAGTAATATTGGTAGTAGCAGTAGAAGAAGTAGTAGTAGTAGCCGTAGTAGTAGTAGCTGGAGTAATTGTAGTAGTTATAGTTGTAGTAGTAATAGTAGGAGGAGTAGTAGTAGTAGTAGTAGTAGTAGTAGTAGCATTAGCAGTAATACTAGTAGCATAAGTAGTTGTAGGAGTAGTTTTTTCAAAGGAGGTGAAGTAGTAGCAGTAGTTGTAATAGCAGTGGCACTAGTTATTGTAGTAGTCGTAGTGATAGTATTAGTTGTAGTATTAATGGTAGTAGTAGTAGTAGCAGTAGTAATAGAAGTACTAGGAGTGGTAGTAGTTGTGGTAGTGGTAGTAGTAGTAGGTGTAGTAGTAGCAATAGTAAGAGTAGATATAGTAGTAGTAGGAGTAGTAGAAGGAGTAGAAGGAGTAGCAGTTGTAGTTGAGGCTGTAGCAGCAGTAATAGCGATACTAGTTGAAGTAGTAGTAGTAGTAGTAGTGGGAATTGCAGTAATAGTGTAGTAGTAGTTGTTGTTGTCATTGTAGTAGTAGTGGTAGTAGCAGTTGTGGTTGTAGTTGTAGTAGTAGAAATTGTTGTTGTTATTGTTGTAGTAGCAGAAGTAGCAGCAGCAGCAGTATTAATTGTCAGTGTAGTAGTAGTAGTAGTACAAGTAGTCGTAGTAGTAGTAGTAATAGTATAAGAAGTAGTAGTAGTAGTACTAGTAGTCGTAGTAGTAGTAGTAATAGTATAAGAAGTAGTAGTAGTAGTACTAGTAGTCGTAGTAGTAGTATAATAGTATAAGTAGTAGGAGTAGTAGTAGTAGTAGTAGTAGTAGTAGTAGTAGTAGTATAGTAGTTAGAATAGCAGTAGTTGTAGTAGTAGTAAAAGGAGTAGTAGTTGTAGAAGTAGTAGTGATAGTTGTAGTAGCAGCAGTAGTAATTGTAGTAGTAGTAGTAGTAGTAGTGCTATTAGTAGTAGTTCTAGCAGGAGTAGGAGTAGGAGTAGGAGTAGTAGTAGTAGAAGTAGTTGGAGCAGGAATAGTAATAGTAGCGGCAAGAGCAATAGTAGTAGTAGTAGCAATTGTAGTAATAGTAGTATTTGTTGTTGTAGTATTAGTACTTGTAGTAAGCGTAGGAGTTGGAGTAATAGTAATTGGAGTAGTGGTAGAAGTAATAGTGATAGGAGTAGTAGTAGCAGTTGGAGTTGGAGTGGGAGTAGTAGAAGTTGTGCTAGTAATAGAAGTAGTAGCAGTAGTAGCAGCTGCAACAGTAGTTGTAGTAGTTCTAGTAATAGTAGTAGTAGTAGTAGTAGTAGTGGTAGTAGCAATAGGAGTAGTAGTGGTAATAGTAGTAATAGTAGTAATTGTAGTAGTAGTAGGAGTAGTAGTGGTAGCAGTAGTAGAAATAGTAGTAGTAGTGGTAGGAGTAGTAGTAGCTGTAGTGGTTGTAGTAGTTGTACTTGTCGGAGGAGTGGTAGGAGTAGGTGTTGGAGTAGGAGTCAGAACACTAGTTGTAGTAGTAGTAATAGTATTAATAGTAGTAGTAGTAGTATTAGTAGCAGGAGGAGTGGTAGCAGGAGTAGCAACAATAAAAGTAGTACTAGTACTAGTAGTTTTGCTAGTAGTATTAGTAGTCATTCTAGTAGTAGTACTACTACTACTAGTCGTGGTAGAAATAGTAGTAGTAGCATTAATAGGAGTTGTAGTATTAGTAGTAGTAGTAGTAGTAGTAGTATTAGCAGTAGTTATAGCAGCAATAATTGTTGTATTAGTAGCAGTAGTAGTTGCAGAAGTAATACTAATAGTAGAAGTAGCAGTACTACTAGTAATAGTAGTAGCAGTAGTAGGTGTAGTAGCAGTGTAATAGTAGCAGTAATAGTAGTAATAGTAGTAGTTATTGTTGTAGTAGTAGTTGGTGTAGTAGTAGTAGTAATAGTAGTAGTAGTGGTAGTTGTAGGAGCAGCAGCAGTAGTACTAGTAGCAGAAGTAGTTGGTATAGAAATTGTAGTAGTAGTTGTTGTGATTATTGTAGTGGTAGGAGTGGAAGCAGTAGTAGCAGTAGCAGCAGTAGTAGTAGTATGAGCGGAAGTGGCAGCAGTAGTACTAGTATTAGAAGTTGAAGCAATAGCAGTAGTAGCAGCAGTAGTGGAAGTAGTAGCAGTAGTAGCCGTAATAGTGGCAATAGTAGTAGTAGTGGAAGCAGTAGCAACAGCAGCAGCAGCAGTAATAGTAGCAGCAGAAGCAACGGCAGTACTTCTACTACTCCTACTTGTGCTACTACTACTACTATTCCTACACCTACTACTACTACCACTTGTCCCACTCCTACTACTACTACTACCACTTCTAGTGCTACAACTACGATTATTACTATTTCTACAACTATTCCTACTCTTGCAACTAGTACTACTACTCCTGCTCCTACTACAGCTAATCCTAATCCTGCTGTTGTTGCAGTTGCTACTATAACTTCTACTACTACTGCTGCTACTTCGACTACTATTATTATTACTACTACTACTACTAGTACAAGTCTTAGTACAACAAGTTTTACTACTACTACCACTACAACTACTTCTACTTCTACTACTGCTACTGCTACTAATACGAATGCTACTACTACTCTACTGCTTCTACTACTACTTCTACTACTAATACTAATACAATCACAACTACTTCTATGACTAATGCTACTGCTACTGCAACTACTACTATTCCTACTACTATTACAATTACTACTACCACTACTACTACAACTGCTACTACTCCTCCTACTCCTACAACGCCTACTATCACTACTACAACTATTACTCCTACTACTACTACTACTACTGCAACAACCACTCGTACTCCAACTTATGCTACTACTATTATAACTACTAATACTAAATTACTACTACTGCTACTACTGTTTTTACAACAACTGCTACAACAAGAACTACTACTACTACTAATACTACTATTATTACTACTACTCTTACTACTATTGTTGCTATTACTTCTACAACTACAACTCCTTCTCCTACTGCTACCGCTACTACTACTAGTACTCCTATTACAACCACTACCACTATTGCTATTACTACAACAACTTCTACAACAAGAGCTACTACTACTACTACTTCGACTACTACTTCTACTACTGCTACTGCTACTACTACTACTACTACTAATACTACAAATATTCCTTCTTCAACTCCTACTACTACAACTACTATGACTACTACTACTATTATGACTACTATTGCTGTTGTTGCTGCTCCTACTACTACTGCTACTGCTGCTACCACTACTACTCCAACTACTACACCTACTACTACTACTTCCCCAACTACTACTCCTACTACTACTACCAGTACTACTATTACTACTACTACTGCTACTACTACTACTATGACTACTAGTATCACTATTACTACTACTACTAATCCTACTACTCATTCTACAACAACAACAACAACAACAACTACTACTACTACTGCTCCTACTACTGCTCCTGCTACTACTATCGCTACCACCACTACTGCTAGTACTCTAAATTCTACTACTATTACTACAACTACAACTACTAACATGACTACTACTCTATCTACTACTACTACTCCTACTCCAACTCTAACTGCTACTCCTACTCCTACTACTACTACGAGTACCACTACTCCTATTACTACTAATTCTACGCCTACTACTACTACTACTACTACCACAACTACTACAACTTCTACTACTACTCCTACTCCTACTCCTACTACTGCTGCTATTACTACAACTACTGCTACTTCAATGACTACAATTACGCCAATTCCCAATTCTACTACTACAACTAACACTAGTATTACTACCACTACTGATGCTGCAACTATCACTACTACTACTACTACAACTACTATTATTTCCACTACTCCTACTACTACTCATGCTGCAACGATCACTACTATTACCACTATTATTATTACCACTACTCCTCCTATTACTACTTCTACTACTACAACTACAAGTGCTACTACTGTTGTTGCTGCTACTACAACCACTACTTGAACTACTACTGCTATTACAACTACAACTTCTACTTCTTCTACTATTGAAACTACTACTCCTACTCCAACTCCAACTTTAACCACTACTTCTACTCCTACTACTACTAGTAGTAGCACTACTCAAACTACTACTAACCCTACTACTACTCTTATACTGACTGCTACTACTACTACTACTGATGCTGCAGCTATTGCTACTATGACTACCACTACTGTTGCTGCTACTGCAACTACTACTACTACTACTACTACTACTACTACTACTACTACTATTACTATTACTACTACAAATGGTACTACTGTTACTATTACTATAACTACCACTACTACAACTACTACAGCTACTACTACTACTACACCTACTATAACTACCACTACAACAACTACTACTATGCTAATACAAC
>RXID01017405.1:0-12159 GCA_005019695.1 Trichopus zeylanicus subsp. travancoricus
ACAATAGTAGCAGCAAGAGTAGTAGTAGTTGTAGTAGCTGTGGCAGTATGGGTAGTAGAAGTAGTAGTAGCAGTCGTTGTAGTGGTAATAGTTTTCATGGTAGTAGTTGTAGTAGGAGTGGAAGTTGTAGCAGGAATGGTAGTAGCAGTAGTAGTAATAGTAGTAGTAGTAGGAGTAGCAGTGGTAGTAGCATTGTAGTAGCTGTAGCAACATCAACAACAGTAGTAGTTGGAGGTGGACGTTGTAGTAGGTAGTAGGAATGGTGGTGGTGGTGGTGGTAGTAGTAGTAGTAGTAGTTGTTGTTGTTGTTGTAGTAGAAGTTGTAGTAGTAGTAGCAGCAGCAGCAGCAGCAGTAGTAGTAGTAGTAGTAGTAGTAGTAGTAGTAGTAGTGGTAGTGGTAGTAGGTAGTAGTAGTAGTAGTAGTAGTAATAGTAGTAGTAGTAGTAGTAGTAGTAGTTATTGTTGTTGTTGTAGTAGTAGTAGTAGTAGTAGGAGTAGCAATGATAGTAGCAGTGGCAGTAGGAGTAGCAGTAGCGGCAGCAATAGTAGTTGGAGGAGAATTTTGTAGTATGTAGTAGGAATGGTGGTGGTAGTAGTAGTAGTAGTAGTAGTAGTAGTAGTAGTAGTAGCAGTAGTAGTAGGAGTAGCAGTGGCAGTAGCAGTAGTAGTAGCTGAAGCAATAGCAGCAGTTGTAATAATTAGATAAGGAGGAGGAGCAGTACGAATAGGAGTAGGAGTAGGATTAGTAGTAGTAGGTATAGTAGTTATTGGATTATTAGTAGTAGTAGTTGGATTAGAAGTAGTAGTAGGACTTGGATGAAGTGTACCAGTAGTAGAAGTTGTTATAGAAGTTATAGAGGGATTAGTTATAGTAGTAGTAGCAGAAGTAGGAGTAGGAGTAGTAGTATTAGTAGTAGTAGTAGTATTAGTAGTAGTAGTAGTAGTAGAAGCATTATTAGTAGTAATTGCAATAGCTACAGTAGAAGCAACAGCAGCAATAATAGTTCTAGTAGCACCAACCGTAGTAGTAGTACTAGTAGGAGTCAGAGTAGCAGTAGCAAAAGTATGAGTCAGACTAGTAGTTGTAGGAGCAGGATGTGGAGTAGGAGTAGAAGTAGTAGTAGTAGTAGTAATAGGAGTAGTAATTATTGTTGTGGTAATAGTAGTGGTAGTAATTATACTATGAAGAGATGTAATAGTTGTAGTAGTTGCAGTAGTAGTAGTAGAAGTAGTAGCAGTAGTAATAGAAGTGGTAGTAATTATACAAGTAATAGTAGTAGTAGTAGCAGAAATAGTAGTAGTTGTTGTAGTAGTCATAGTAGTAGTAGTAGGAGTTGGAGAAGGAGTAATAGTATAAGTTAGAGTAGTAGTAGTGGTAGGAGGAGTAGTAGTAGTAGCACTACTTATATGAGTATGTGTGGTACTAGGAGAAGTACCAGTTACAGTAGTCGAAGTAGGCATAGTAGCAGTAATAGCGATAATGGTAGTAATAGTAGTAGTGGTAGTAGTAATAGTATTAGCTATTATTGCAGCAATGGTTGTAGTAGTAGGAGTAGCAGTCGCAGTACTAGTAGTAAGTAGTATTAGTAGTAGAAGCAGTGTTAATAATAGTCATTGTCATAGTAGTATTAGTAGTGTTAATAGTAGCTATGGTGGCTATAGTAGTAGTTGCAAAAGTAGTGGTAGTACTTGTTGTAGTAGTAGAAGTAGTGGTGGTGGTGGTACTAGTAGTAGTAGTAGTAGTAGCAATAGTAGCGGTAATAATAGTAGCAACAGTAGCAGCAGTAGTAGTAATAGTCATGAAAGTAGTAGAAATAGTACTAGTAGTGGTAGTAATAGAAGTAGTGGTAGCAGAAGTAGTAGCAGTAGTAGTGGTAGCAGTAGAAGTAGCAGTAATAGTAATCTCAGAGGGAGTTGTAGTAGTAGTTGTAGTGCAGTCGCAGTAGTAGCCATAGTTGAGGTAATAGTAGTAGCCGTTGCAACAGTTGCAGCTATAGTAGTTGTAGGTGTAATATAAGTAGTTGCAGTAGTGATAGTAATACTACCAGTAAAAGTTATAGTAGTTGTAGCAGTAGTAAGAGGAGGAGGAGGAGTTGTAGTCGCAGCAGCAACAGTAGTAGTACTAGTAGTAGTTATTACAGTAGTAGCAGCTATTGTCATAATATTGGAAGCAGTAGTAGAAGTTATAGTAGCAGTAGCAGTAGTTGCAGTACTAGTAGCAGTAGTAGTAGTAGTAGTAGCGATAGTAGCAATAGTAGTAGCAATAGTAGTAGTAGTAGTGGCAATTGTAGAAGTAGTAGTTGTAGTAGTAGTATAAGTAGTAGTAGAAGTAGTACCAGTAGTAGTTAAGGTAGTAGTTGCAGAAGTAGTAGGAGAAGTGGTAGGAGTAGTAGCAGTAGCTGCTGTAGTAGTAGTTGTAGAAAGAATAGTAATAGTAGTAGTAGTAGTAGTAGTAGTAGTAGTAGTAGTAGTAGTAGTAGTAGTAGTAGTAGTAGTAGTAGTAGTAGCAGTAGTTCTAGAAGTACTAGTAGTAGCAGCAGTAGCAGTAGCAGTAGCAGTAGCAGTAGCAGTAGCAACAGTAGTAGTAGCAGTAGTACCAGTAGTAGTTGTAATTGTATGAGTAGTAACAGAAGTCACAATAATAGTAGTAGTAGTAGCAATAGAACTAGTAGCAGTAGTAGTAATAGAAGCAAAAGTGGTAGCGGTAGTAGTAGTAGTTATACTAGTATAAGTAGTAGTAGTTATATTAGTATAAGTAATAGTAGTAGTAGAAGCCTTAGTAGTTGTAGTAGCAGTAGCAGTAGTAATAGTGGGAGTAGTGGTAGTAGTAGCAGCAACAACAGCTGCAGCAGCAATGGTACTAGTAGTAGTAGAAGTATGAGTAGTAGTACTGGCTATAATAATAGTAGTAGTTGTAGTAGTTGTTGTAGTAGTAGTAGTAGTAGTGATGGTAGCTGCAGTGGTAAAAGTAGTAGTTGTAGTGGCGATAGCATTAGTAGTAGCGGTAACTCTAGTGGTAGTAGGAAAGGCAGTAGTAAAAGTTATAGTAGCAGTAGCAGCAGTAGCAGTAGCAGCAGCAGAAGAAGTAGTAGTGCAAGAAGTAGCTTTAGAAGTAGTAGTAGAAGCAGTAGTAGTAGTAAAAGTGGTGGTCATAGTAGTAGAAACCATAGTGGCAACAGTACTTGATTAGTAGTAGTAGAAGTAGCAATAGTGGGAGCAGTAGTAATAGTAGCAGTTGTTGTTGTAGTAGTGGTTGTAGCAATAGTAGTAGGACTAGTTGCTGTAGCAGTAGTACGAGTCATAGAAATAATAGTGTTAGATGTAGCTGAAGTAGCAGTAGCAGCAACAATAGCAGTACTAGTCATATGAGTACGAGTATTAGTAGTAGTAACAGTGGAAGTAGTAGTAGAGGTTGTACTAGTAATAGTAGTTGAAGCTGTAGTAGTAGTAGTAATAGTAGTAATAGTAGCAGCAGCAAAAGTAGTAGTAGTAGTAATAGTAGTATTAGTTGTAGTAGTAGTTGTAATTGTAGTAGTAGTACTAGTTGTAGTAGTAACTGAATTAGTCATAATAGTAGTAGAACTAGCAGTTGTAGTTGTAATAGAAGTAGTAGTAGTAATAGTAGCAATTGTTTTATTAGTAGTAGGAGTAGTAGTCATAGTCATAGTAGTAGTCGTAGATGATGTCACAGTAGTAAGGGTAGGAGTAGGAGTAGAAATAGTAGTAGCAGGGGCAGGAGTAGGAGTAGTAGTAGTAGTAGTTGTTGTTGTTGTTGTTGTAGTAGTAGTAGTACTAGTAGTAGTAGTAGTAGCTATAGTAGGAGTAGGAGTAGGAGCAGGAGTAGTTGTAGGAGTCATTGTAGTGGGAGTATTGATAGTACTAGTAGTAGTAGTTGTAGCAACTACAACAAATGCAGTAGTCATAGTAGTAGTAGTCGAGGTAGTGGCAGTGGTAGTATTAGTAGTAATTGGAGTATTTGTAGTATTAGGCATAATAATAATAATAGTACTATTAGTAGTGATAGTAGAAGTAGTAGCAGTAGATGTAGTAGCAACTGCCATAGTAGGAGATGTAGTAGTTGTAGTAGAAGTAGTAGCAGAAGTAGTAGTGGTATTAGATGTAGTGGCAATAGCAGAGGTAGTAGTAGTAGTAGGTGGAGGAGGACGAGGAGGATGAAGAGGATGCGTAGTAGCAGCAACTGTAGTAGTAATAGTTGTTGTAGTGCTAATTGTGGTAGTAGTAGTAGTGGCAGTAGTGGTAGTACTAGCAGTAGCAATAGCAGTAGCAGTAGTAGTAGTAATAGTTGTACTAATAGTAGTAGTAGTTGAGGTAGTAGTAATAGTAGTAGTAGTAGTAGTTGTTGGTGGAGTAGCAGTAGTAGTACTAGTAGTAGTCATAGTAGTAGTACTAGTAGTAATCATAGTAGTAGTAGTAGTAGTAATAGTAGTAGTAGTAGTAGTAGAAGTTGTAGCAGTACTAGTTGCGATAGTAGTAATAGTAGTAAGAGTAGTAGTAGTGCTGGAAGAGTTGAGGTAGAAGTAGTAGAAATTATAGTAGTAGTAGTAGTAGTAGTAGTAGCAGTTGGAGTAGTAGTAGTATTATTTGGTGTAGCAATAGTAGTATTGTTAGTGGTAATAATTGTAGTTGTAGGAGTAGTTGTGGTACTTGTAGAAGTAGCTATAGTAATAGTGTAGTAGTAGTAGTAGTAGTAATTATAATAGCAGTAGTGGTAGTAGTAGAAGTATTAGTGGTCATTGAAGTTGTAGTAACTGTGGTAGTGGTAGAAGCGGTAGTAGAGGTCATAGTAGTAGTAGTAGTAGTCGTGGTGGTGGTCATAGTAGTCATAGTAGCAGTGGTAGCAGTTGTCATAGTAGTTGAAGTAGCAGTGGTAGAACTAGTAGTAATAGTGTTAGTAGAAGTATTATAATAATAATTATTATTGTTATTATTATTATTATTATTATTATTAGCAGTACTTATAGTAGTAGTAGTGGTAGTAGCAGAGGTTGTAGTAGTAGTAGTTGTTGTTGTTGTTGTTGTTTTTGTTGTTGAAATAGTAGCAGTAGGAGCCAGAAGCACCAGTAGTTCTAGTCGTAGTTTTAATAGTAGTTGTAGTACTTGTTGCAGTAGTAATAGAAGTAGTAGTAGTAGTAGCAGTAGTAGAAGTAGTAGTTGTAATAGTTATAGTTATAATAGTAGTAATAGCTGTATTGGTAGTAGTAGTAGTACTAGTTGGAGTAGGAGTAGCAGTAGTAGTAACAGGAGTAGAAGTATGAGGAGTAGTAGTAGTTATTGTTGTTGTAGTAGTAGTAGTATTAGTGGTAGTAGGAATCGTAGTAGCAATAGTGGGAGTGGGAGTAGGAGTAGGAGTAGGAGTAGGAGTAGTTGTAGGAGTCATAGTAGTTGGAGTAGCGAGAGTAGTAGTAGTAGTAGTTGTCGTAGTAGGATTGGGAGTAGGAATAGTAGAAGTAGTTCTAGTACTAGTCGTTATAGCAACTTTAGCAGATGCAATAGTAGCAGTAGTTGTAGTAGCAGCAGCAGCAGTAGTAACAGGATTAGTAGTAGTATTAGAGGTAACAATAATAATAGTAGTAGTAGTAGCGGTTGTAGTAGTAGTAGTTGTCGTAGTAGCAGCAGTCATAGTAAGAGCTGTAATAGTTGTAGTTGTAGTAGAAGTTGCAGCAGTTGGAGTACTGGTAGGGGTTGGAGTTGGAATAGGAGTAGTACTAGTAGTGGTCGTAGCAGTAGTAGTAATTGCAGCAGTAGTAGCTACAGTAGTAGTAATAGTAGTAGTAGTAGTTGTTGTTGTTGCAATAGTAGTAGTGGTAGTAAGAGTAGTTGTAGCATTAGTAGTAGTAGTAGTAGTAGTAGTAGTAGTAGTAGTCGGAGTAGTACGAGTAGTAGGAGTAATAGCAGTAGTCGTAATAGTTGGAGCAGCAAGCATAGTAGTAGAAGTAGTTGGAGCATATGGAAAAGTATTAGGAGTAGTAGTAGTAGTAGGAGTAGTAGTAGTAGTAGTAGTAGTAATAATAATAGTAGTAGTAGTAGTAGTAGTAGTAGTAGCAGTAGTACTAATTGCAGCAGTAGTAGCTATAGTAGTAGTAATAGTAGTAGTAGTAGTAGTTGTTGTTACAATAGTAGTAGTGGTAGTAAGAGTAGTAGTAGCAAGAGTAGTAGTAGTAGTAGCAGTAGCAGTAGTAGTAGTAGTAGTAGTTGTCGGAGTAGTATGAGTAGTAGGAGTAATAGTAGTAGTCGTAATAGTTGGAGCAACAAGCATAGTAGTAGCGGTAGTAGGAGCATATGGAGGAGAAGTATTAGGAGTAGTACTACAGTAATAGTAGTAGTAGTAGTAGTAGAAGTAGTAGTAGTAGGAGTAGTTGTAGTAGCAGTGGTAGCTGTAGTACGAGAGGCAACATTAGTAGCAGTAGTAGTAATTGCCGCAGTAGTACTAGTTGTAGCAGTAGTACGAGAGGCAAGAGCAATAGCCGAAGTTGTATTTGTTGCAGTAGTACTAGTTGTAGCAGCAATAGCAGAAGTACTAGAAATAGCTAAAGTAGTACCACTAGTAGTTGTAGTAGGAGTAGCAACAGTAGTAGTAGTTTTTGTAAGAGTTGGTGTAGGAGCAGGACGAATCATACTTGTAGTTGTAGTAGTGGAAGTAGTAGTGGTTGCAGTAGTAGTTGTAGTAGTACTATTAGTAGCAGTAGCAGTAGTAGTAGTAGTAGTAGTAGTAGTAGTAGTAGTAGTTATAGTCACCGCAGGTTTAAGAGTAGGAAGAGCAGTAGGAGCAGCAGCAGCAGTAGTAGTAGTAATAGGTGTAGTAGTCTTAGTAGTTGTAGTGGTACTAGTAGTAGTAGTAACAATAGTAGTAGTAATAGTTGTGGTAGAAGTGGTAGTTGTAGAAGTAGTTGTCGTAGTAGAAACAGTAGTTGGAGTTGTAGTAGGAATAGCACTTTGCATAGGATTAGTTGTAGTAGTAGTAGTGCTAGTAGGAGTAGTAGTAGCAGTGGTAGTTGTAAAAGTAGTAGTAGGAGTGGTAGTAGTTGTAGTTGCAGTAGTAGTAGTAGTAGTAGTAGTAGTAGTAGTAGTAGTAGTAGTAGTAGTAGTAGTAGTGGTAGTAGTAGTAGTAGTAGTAGTAGTAGTAGTAGTAGAAGTAGAAGTAGTAGTAGTTGTAGTAGTAGTGACAGTATTAGTAGTCATTATAGAAGTAGGAGCAGTAATAGTAATAGCAGTAGTAGAAGTTATAATAGTAGCAGTAGTAATAGTCAGAATAGCAGTAGAAGTAGTAATAATAGCAGTAGTGATAATAGTTTTAGTAAAAGTAGCAGTAAAAGTAGTAATAGTAGTAGTAGGAGTTATAGTAGGAATAGCAGTAGAAGTAGTAATAGTAGCAGTAGTAATAGTAATTGTAGTAGAAGTAGCAGTGGAAGTAGGAGTTATAGTAGGAATAGCAGTAGAAGTAGTAATAGTAGCAGTAGTAATAGTAATTGTAGTAGAAGTAGCAGTAGCAGTCGAAGTAGTAGTTGTAGTAGTAGTAATAGCCGCATTATTAGCAGTAGCAGAAGTGGTAATAGCATTAGTAGTAGTAGTAGTAGTAGTAGTATTAGTAGTAGTAGTAGTAATAGTAGCATTCAAACCCGTAACTGTTATAGTAGTAGTAGTAATAGTAGAAGTTGTACTAACAGTAGTAGCAGTTGTAGCAGTAATAATAGTAGTATTAAAAGTAATTGTAGCTTTAGTAGGAGTTGTAGTAGTAGTAGTAGGAATAGTGTTAGTTGTCGCAAGAGCATTAGGAGTAGTAGTGGTAGTAGTAGCGGGAATAGTAGCGGTTGTAGTAGTAGTTGTTGTTGTAGTAGTAGTAGTGGTTGTAATCCTACAAGTAGTAGTAGGCTTTCTTGGAGTAGCAAGAACAGTAGCTATAGTAGTAGTAGTGGTTGTTGTTGTTGTTGTTATAGTAGTAGTAGTAGTCATAGTAGAAGTAGTAGAAACGGTAGTAGTAGTAGTATTAGTTATAGTAGCAGTAGTAGAAGTAGTTGTAGTAGTAGTAGCAGTAGCAGTAGTAGTAGTAGTCGCAACGGTAGTAGTAGTAGTAGTAGTAGTAGAAGCAGTAGTAGTAGTTGTGGTCGAGTAGTAGTAGGAGTAGTAGTAGTCGTAGTAGTTGTAGAGTTTTGGTACTAGTGATAGTATCGTTGCTGGAGTAGTAGTAGTACAAGTAGAAATAGTTGTAGTAGTTGTAATGTGGTAGAAGTTACAATGGTCGTAATACTAGAGGTAGTAGTAGTAGCAGTAGTAACAGTAGTAGTAGTACTACTACTATTAGGAGTAGTAGTTGTTATTGTTGTTATTGTAGTTGAAGTAGCTGTTGTAGTAGTAGTTGTTGTTGTTGTTATTTCTATAGTAGCTGTATTAGCCATTGTAGTAGTTGTAGCACGAGTGATAATAGTATTAGAAGTAGTAGCCGTAGTTGTTGTAGCAGTAGCAGTAGCAGAAGCAGTAGTAGTTGATGTACTAGTAGTAGTAGGAGGAGGATTAGTAAAAGCTATAGGAATTGTAGTTGTAGTAAAAATAGTAGTAGTTGTTGTAGTAGTTGTAGTAGTATACTAAGTTGGAGTAGTCTAGTAGTATAGTATAGTAGTAGTAGGAAATAGTCACGTCGAATGTACGTTAAGTACGTGTGTTGTTTGTCGCACGTTGTGGTAGGTAGTAATAGTCATAGAGCGTCCGTAGTCGTATTCTGGTGTCGTCTAGTCGTAGATGTCACAGTCGTCGTAGTCAGTTGTAGAAGTGGTGGTAGTAAGTAATAGTCCGTCGGGAGGAGTAGTGTGTAGGAGGAGGAGGAGGTGTTAGCAGTAACAGTAGCATAGTACTCGCTAAAGAAGTTGTAGTGGTAGTAGCAGTAGTACTAGTAGGAGCCATAGTTGTAGCAGCAGTAGAAGTAGTCATAGGTATAGTAGCAATTGTAGTAGTAAGAGCAGTAGTAGTAGTAGTAGTGGTGGTGCTCATCACGGTAGTAGAAGTAGTAGAAGTAGTAGAAGTAGTTATAATAGTTATTATCATAGTAATAGTACAGGTAGTAGTAGTAGTAATAGGAGTAGGGATAGCAGTACGCATAGTAGTAGTATTAGTAGTAGTAGTAGTAGTAGTAGTAGGAATAGTAGTACTAGGAGAAGTAGTTGTAGGATTATTATTAGTAGTATTAGTAGTAGTAATAGTAGTCAAAGAAGTAGTAGCAATGGTAGTAGTAATAATAGCAGTTGAAGTTTTAGTAGTAGTAGTCATATTAGTAGTAATTGGTATAGCAGAAGTTGTAGTAGTAGTAGGAGCAGTAGTAGTAGAAGTAGTAGTGATAGGAGTGGGTGTAGGAGTTGGGGTAGCTGTAGGAGCAGCAGCTGTAGAACTACTAGTAGTAGGAATAGTAGTAGTTGTAGGAGGAGTAATAGGAGCAGTAATTGAAGTATTAGCATTAGTAACAGTAAAAGTAGCAGGAGTACGAATAGGAGAAGGAGTAATAGGAGTAAGTAGGAGAGTAGCAGTAGTTGCGGTAGAAGTGGGTTCGTAGCAATAGTAGTAGTAGAAATAGTAAGGAGAGAAGCAGTAGTAGCCAATAGTAGTTGGTAAGGGTAGTAAGGAGTATTTTAGTAAATGGTGTAGTGTATAGTAATAGCAGCAAAAGTGTAATATAGCAATAGCAATAATAGTCGTTGTTGGTTGTTTGTAGAAGTATAGAATAGTAGTGGTGGTGGTCCGATAGTAGTACCATAGTAGCAATCTAATAGTTTGTATGAGTGGTTGTACGTTATGTATTGTACTCTATCCATGGGTAGTCGTAACATTTGTTGTTGTGTCGCAAGTCGTAGTAGTCGGCGTAGTTGAAGTACTAGTAGTAGTTGCAGTAGAAGTACTCTTAGTAGTAGCAGTAATAGTAGTAGTAGTAGTAATAGTAGTAGTAGTAGTAGCAATAATAGTTGTAGGAGTAGCAGTAGCGGTATTTGTAGTAGCAGTAGTAGTAGCGGTAGTAATAGGTTCTGTAGTCGCAGTTGCAGTAGTAATAATAGTAGTAGTAAAAGTAGTAGTACTAGTAGCAGTAGTTGTAGTAGTACTAGTAGTAGCAGTAGCAGTAGTTCTAGTAGTATTAGTAGTAGTAGTAACAGTAGTTGTAGTAGTTGTAGGAATATTAGTTTTAATAGTAGTAGTACTAGTAGTAATAGTAATAATAGCAACAATAGTAGTAGCAGTATAAGTAGTAGTTGTAGTAGTAGAAGCAGTAGTAGGAGTTGTAGTTGGAGTAGGAGTAGGAGTAGTAGTTGTAGTAGTAGTAGTAGTAGCAGTAGTAGTAGCAGTATAAGTAAGAGTAGTGGTAGTAGCAAGAGGAGTGGTAGTAGTAGCAGTAGCACTAGTAAAAGTAGTAGTAGTAGTAGTAGTAGTAGTAGTAGAAGTAGCAGTAGTAGCAATAGTAGTAGTAGTAGTTGTACGGGGAGAATTAGTAGCAGTAGGAGTAGTTGTTGTAGAAGTCCTACTAGTAGTATCATAGTAGCAGTAGTAGTAGTAGTAGGAGGAGGAGCAGTAGTCATAGTAGTAGTAGTGATACGAGTAGTAGTAGTAGCAGTAGGAGTGGTTGTCATAGAAGTAGTACTAGCAGTATCATACTAGTAGTAGTTGTTGTTGTAGCAATAATAGTAGTAGTTGTGGTAATAGTTGTGGTAGTAATTGAAGTAGTGGTACAGATAATAGAAGTAATAGTAATAATAGTAGTTGTAGTAAGAGTATAAGGAGCAGCAACAACAACAACTATAGTCGTCGTCGTAGTAGTAGTAGTAGTAGTAGTAGTAGTAGTATTAGTAGTAGGAGTAGTAGGAGTAGTAGGAGTAGTAGTAGTAGTACTGTAGTAGTAATACTAGTAGAAGTAGTAATGAGTTTGGCAGTAGTTAGTTGTTGGTGTTTATTGTTGTAGTAGTTGGTAGAATGTACACTCTACCGAGTAGTAGTTGTTGTTGTTGTTGTTGTTGTCCGCAATAGTTGGAATAGTCATACATATGTGTAGCGAAATGGTAATATTATTATTATAAGTAGTAAAGTAGCATTACAAGTAGTAGTATAGTAGTATTATAGTAGTAATAGTAACAGTCGTAAGTAGTAGTAATTAGTGGGTAGTTCCGTTAGTAGTTATAGTAGAGGTAGTAAGTAGTAGTCAGTAGCAAAAGTTGTTAACTAATAGTATAGTAGTAGTAGGTAGTAGTAAGTAGTAGTACAGCAGTCAAAGCAGTAGCCGGTCATAAAGTAGTAGTAGTGGAGTAAGTATAGAAGTTGTACTAAAGTAGTAGTAGCAGTAGTAAGTATATAATAGCAGTTAAGTATTGTAAGTTTTTTAGTATGAGTTGTAGTACTAGTTGTAATAGTGGATGTTGTAGTTGGAGCATTAGGAGTAGTAGTCGTCGTAGTAGTAGTAGTCGTAGTAGTAGTAGTTGTTATTATTGTTGTAGTCATATTACAAATAGTAGTAGCGGAAGTAGTTGTTGTTGTAGTAGTCATAGTACCAATAGTACTAGTAGTAGTAGTAGAAGAAGAAGTAGTAGTAGTAGTCCTAATAGAAGTAGTAGTGGCCATTGTTGTAGTTGCAGCAACAGTATCTGTAGTAGTAGTAGTAGTTGCTACTGTTGTTGTTGTTGTAGTAGTAGTAGTATTCATAGTAGGAGTAGTAGCACGAATTGTAATAGTATTAGTTGTAGTAGCAATAGTAGAAGTAGCTGTTGTAGTGGTAGTAACAATAGTAGTAGTAGTTATGTTGTAGTAGTAGAAGTAGCAGTAGTAGCTATAGTAGTAGTAGTTATTGTAATTGTAATAGTGGTAGTTGTAGTTGTGGCAGTAGTAGTAGTAGTTGTAGTAGTAGTATTCATAATAGTAGTTGTAGTAGTGGTAGTGGTAATAGTAGTAGTAGTGGTAGTAGTAATCATAGTAGTAGAAGTAGTAGGAGCAAGGGTAGGAGTAGGAAGAGTAGTAGGAGCAGCAGCAGTAGCAGTAGCAGTAGCATTAGGTGTTGTAGTGGTAGACCTAGCACCAACAACAGTAGCAATAGCAGTAGTAGTTGTAGTAGTAGTAGTACTAGAAATTGTACTAGTAGTAGTAGTAGTAGTAGCAGCAATAGCATCAGTAGTAGTAGTT
>RXID01017407.1:0-18667 GCA_005019695.1 Trichopus zeylanicus subsp. travancoricus
CTATGATTACAACTAATATTACTACTACTGTTACTTCAACAACAACTATTGCTGCTACTACAACAATAACTACTACTCCTATTAAAACTAGTACTACTACAACAACAACTACTACTTCTATTATTACTTCTATAATAATAAAAACTACTGCTGATAGTACTGCTACTACTGCTAATGCAACTAGTGCTCCAACTACTACTATCCCTACCACTAAAGCTATTATTGTTGTTAATATTACTACTATTGCTACTACTACTAGTACTACTACTAGTACTATTACTACTCCTCCTACTACTACTTCTATTATTACTTCTACTACTACTACTACTTTGGTTGCCACTGCTACTCCTACTACTTCTACTACTTTTACTACTACTACTACTACTGTTGCTACTACTACAACTACTACTGCTGCTGCTACTATTACTACTACTGCTACTAATACTATTCCCTCTACTGCTACTAAGAATGCTTTTAGTACTACTACGACAACAATAATGACTACAACTACTCCTACTACTTCCACTACTACTACTACTACTACTCCTCCTACTATAACCACTACTACACCGACTGCTGCGACTTCTCATGCAACTATTCACATCACTACTCCAACAACTACTGCTGCTGCTGCTGCTGCTACTACTACTACTACTACTACTACTACTACTACTACTACTGTTACTAGTACTACTACCATTACAACTACCACAACCAATATTGCTATTGCTACTACTGCTACTACTAATAGTACTACTACAATTACTACTACTACTACTAGTACTCCTGCTGTTGCTGTTACTCCTAATACCACTACTACTATGAGTACTACTATACTTCTTCCTCTACAATAGCAAAAGCAACAACTACTGCTACTAATACACCTGCTGTTGCTGTTGCGGCTATTCCTACTACTACTACTAGCACAACTACTACAACTACCACTTTTTCTACCCCTACTAATACAACAACAACTACTACTACTGCTACTACTATAGCTACTACTTCTACTGCTGCTACCATTACTACTACTACTACTACTACAACAACAACAACTACTACCACTACTACTACTACTACTAATACTACAAGTACTACTAACAATACCGTAACTACCACTACTACTACGACTATTGCTACTGCTGCCACAGTTACTGTTTCTACTACTACTGCCACTACTACTGTTGCTACTACTACTGCCACTGTCGCTCTAACTCTACTACTACTACTATTACTTCTACTATTACTGCTACTACTGCTACTACAACTACTACAGTTGCAATAACTACTACTACATTGGATGCTACTACTGCAATAACTACAACTACTTCTACCAGTACTACTCCTACTACGACTCCTACTGCAACTACTACTACTACCACTACTCCAACTAAGACTACTCCTACTACTACAACAACTACTACTACTACTACTACCTCTAGTACTATTGTTGCTACTACTACTACCAATACTACTACTGCTCTTCTACTCATCTAATACTACTAATACTACTACTACTACAACAACAACAACAACAACAACTACTGCTACTATTACGACTGCTGCTGCTACTACTATTACGACTACTACTGCTACTAATACTACTAGTTTTGCTGTTATTACTGCTACCACAACTACTACTCATACTGCTACTATTGCTACTACTATGACAACTACTACTACTACCATAACTACAACTACAACAATTACTACTAGTCCTACTCTAATAATTACTACTATTACTACATCTACTACTACTACTGCTTCTGCTACTAAAACAACTACTACTGTTATTGCTGCTACTATTGTTGCTCCGACTCCTACTACTGCTACTACTGCTACTACTCTTACAAGTACTATTACTACTACTACAACTGTTACTACACACCAACTCCTACTACTCCACCTCCTCCTCCTCCTCCTCCACCTCCTCCTCCTACTACTACTACTGCCACTACTAATACAACAACAATAATAACTACTACTAGTAGTACTACTTCTACTACTACTACTACTACTGTTATTGTTGTTGCGGTTGCTACTACTACTACTGCTGCTGCTGCTACTACTGCTACTACTACTATTACTAAAACTACTACTAATACTATGACTACTACTGCAACAACTACAACAATAACAACTACAACAATAACTACTAGTAGTACTGGCAGTAGTAGTAGCAATTTTTTTAGCAGTAGGAAAAGTAGTGGCAACAACGACAGCAGTAGTACTGTAGTAGTAGTAATAGTAGTAGCAATTTTTTTAGCAGTAGTAGCAGTCGTAGTAATAGTAGAAGTAGCAGTAGCAGTAGTTTTTGTAGCAGTAGTGGTTATTGTTATAATAGTATTAGTAGTAGTTGCGGTAGTAGTAGCAAAAGTATTAGTAGTAGGTGAAGCAGAATTAGTTGTGTTAGTAGTAGTAGTAGTTGGAGCGATAGTAGCAATAGTAGTAGTAGTAGTAGTTGCAGTTGTAGCAGCAGTAGCAGTAGTAGTAGTAGTGGCAGTTGCAGCTATAGTAGTAGTAGTAGTAGTTGCCATTGTAGCAGTTGAAGTATTAGCAGTAGAAGTAGTTAGAGAAATAGAAGTAATTAGAGTAATAGTAGTAATAGTAGTAGTAGTAGTAGAAGTGGTGTAGCAGCAGTAGTTGTTGTAGTAGTAGCAGTAGTAGTGGTACCCATTGTAATAGAAGTTGTAGTAGCAGGAGTAGTAGTAGCAGTCATAGTTGTATCAGTAGTAGCAACAGTAGGAGTAGTAGTAGTTGAAGTAGTAGTAATAGTAGTAGTTGCAGTAGCAGTAGTTGTAGCAATTGTAGTAGTAGAAGTAGAAAGAAAAGATGGACTCAAAACCCAGAAGAGAGAATTCTTCGGTGATTCTTCTTCTCGATGCGGGCATGCGAAGGATGTGGCTTCCCTTTGTAGGTTGTCGACCGCCGAACGCCAACCTTTCGTTGGGGTCGCTGGTAATACCCCGGGATTGGAATGTCGTGACAGAACGACAAATCCTTGAGGGCCCGGGTAAAGGCTGCCTCCTTGCATGCTTCTTCCAGGTACTTGTAAGTAAATAGGACTCGGGGATAAACTCCGATGGTGTTACCTGGGTGTTTGGCTTCAAATGCTGCTTTGATTTTCTTGCCAATAGAGCCAGACATCTTTGACCAGAGTTTCTCTGAGAGCTCCGGGCCAGTGAATAACCGGCCAGTCCGAGATGCTACCTGCATATAGTCATTAAGGAAAGGAACGATATCCCGTAAATTCTGGCAGGATAACCGTTCCAGATCCCTGTAGGCTTCTTCTTGCATTGTTGTTGAGCCTTGGTAGGGATCTTCCAGGGCGGATATGGTCCGAATCTGTGAGAGGATGTTCTGCGTACCGTCAGCACCATCTGCATGATCCAACAGGTGCTGGTATTCCATGGGGTAGGCCATCCTCCACTGGATCCAGGCGAGCTTTTCAGACTCCCCAAGCAGGTTTTCAATAAATTCAGTTTTTGTCCGGGAATCTGTGAAACCCTGTAGAGCAACTGAATTTTTTGTGATGGACTCCCAGCGCATGAAAACATCACTGAATTGCCCAATCTCGGGGGGCATAACAAAGATAGCCCCTGATTGCTGCTGGGCAGAAGGGAGATTCCAACATTCTGAGGTATTTCTGTCTTTGAACCTCAGATTCTTGGGTTGATAGCCGCCAAAGATAGGTCCTTGGCTTGGACCGGGCTCAGTAGGTCTCGCCGCTGGGGGATAGTTAACAGGGACCATGGTTGATTCTACTGGGGGCCTATATTCAGAGACAATGAAAGAGGAGCAAAGCCGTTCCGTCGGCTTCGCTTGCTGAGGTGCTGCTGGTGGTGCCCGCTGGGGATACTCCATACCCCAGTCTTCTTCTTCTAAAGTGGCAACGAGTTCTGTGTCTCCATCTGTATTTCCCAAACAAGTATAATATTGCAAATACTCACAATACTCGTCTGGGTCATGTTCAGCATCAGAGTTGCCTTCTTGGTTGGTCAGACGCCACGTGGCTAGAAGGTGGGTGTTGTCACCAGTCCCTTCCTGCAGAGGTTCCATGGACTGGAGTACAGAGGCCCCTGGGCGTGTATCTCCTGCATGGGTTCCGCAAGTTGGACTCTGGCTCTCCCGTCCTTTGGGTCGCCACGTAAGATGCCCGTTCGCTGGCTGTTGTTGGGCAAAGCGGCGTCGCCACTTCTTAGCTGGCATCACCTTTCGAGGAGCCGGATGCTGAGGCTGCTTGCATCCTGTTATGGCAGGCTGCTGTCCTGGTAGGTCATCTTCCAGATCGTCCCATCCTGTTTGTGTGGTTGGAAAGGGCGTGAAGAAGGACGGAGGAGCAGAATACTTGACATAATAGTCATATTTTCCGCTTGGTTCGCCCAAGGTGTCCCAAACTTCCTCCGTCGTCTCATCTGGAGCCTCTTCTTGAGTGAGGATGGCAACAATCTCATCCTCAGTGGTGTCAGGAATAGAGGCATGATGGTTGAAGCTGAGTGAGATCCTTCCAGCTAGGAGTGTCGTACTGGACACTTCGGTGGGTGTCAGGATAGGCAGGATTTGAGGGGGCTTCAGGAGCCAGTTTATCCCACACAGCTGTGCCGTCGAGGACCGTCGTCCAGGGAGGGCATGAACACCGTGACTTGCTAGATAGTCAGTGACTCCTGCGACTTCATATGCAAAGGCCACGTTTGGTGTGTTTGACAGCCTTCCGATCAGTCCTCGGGTAACGAGTAAGTTGGCCTCACCATGGTGCCATGTATCATAGCCCCGAGTTAGAATGGAGATTTGAACATCCCTGCAAAAATCTCCAATAGTCATCATAATATCGGGGATAATGTAAACTAATTGGCTCCCCTGCGTGAGGTCAACTTCCATGGTGGCAATTAGTGATTTATCACCCTGCCAACGATTGTCTCGGAACACGACAAGCGCCAGTGTTCCTTCTTCGTGTCGATGGAGCACCTGCAGGCGTACCTGCATAACACCAATGTGTATGAACTTCATACCGCTCTTTCGGAGCTGTTGGTAACTGTCATCTTGGATGAAGTTCCGGTCCACCTGTGCGTCGCCGACGCAACTGATGGACTCTTCCGAGCGGTGGATGTATACTCGGTGGTGCTCATCATCTGTTCTGGAATGATAAAGGACTTCGGCAGGAGCTATAGCCGCGCGTTGTCGCATGGATTGGCGCAATTTCTCCTGCGGGTCCAGTTGCTGTTCTAAGACGTGTTGAGGGGCAGGTTGCCCCGTCAGGCGACGGACGATCCGCCGTGTTGCTTGCTGTGCAGTGTAGAGTCGTCGCTGATTTCGCCTATACCCCCGAATTTGGTCTTCGACCAGGGGCTGGGGCGCTTTTTCCAACACGACTACTGCTGCCATTTAGCTTTGCTTGTTCCTCCTGCAAAATTAGCAAGGGGTCTTTAAAAATAAGGAGTCTCCCGCGTGGTTCGAGAGGCCTGGTTTTAGGATGGAGGGACAGATTCTCTAGCTTTGTGAGTAGAGTTTCTGGGAGAATTGGACTGTCACTCTTTGTTTTCTGCTTTCTGAGGAGCTGGATATCGGCTTGGATATCCCGTAGAGCTTCGGCAATTTGAACTAGAAGCTGGATTTGGGTATTATGTTGCTTTAGAAGGGCTATATTTTGAGCTGAAACACTCGTATAATCACAGGGTTTGATGAATCCAACTGCTGGGTGTTCTATGGGTTCAACGGCTTGTAAGGCTTCTTGGTATGAGGAGGTTATTTTGGCTGGAAGGAAAGTGTTCATTCACCGGGAGGGGTATAACAATTGATGAAGGTCTAGGTACTCTGGGTTCAGGGTGTGAGGTATATATCCTACCTTATCGAACAAGAGACGAGCACTCCGGGAACTTCAGACGCTCACCCTAGTGTCTGTCATGCTCATCCGACTGGCAGCTACTGCCTCTTGCAGATTTACGCGCACTGCGGCCTTTTGCAATTCAGACACCGTGATCGGCGTAAGAAATTCCTGAGTCTCCTTCTCACCAAGGCCACAAATACCTACTTCTCTCCCAATATCGACCTTGCAGTGGACTTATTAGGTCCAGCCTCTGTGCCACCCGAGGGGTCAATCCAGGATTTTTCGGCATGCTATGGTCTGGTTATCAACGGCCATAAGGTCAGAAACCATCACACACATCCCCGATGAGTACCTAGAAAGGGGGTTCTACTCAGCCATGGAAGGTGTTAAGCCAGGTAAGGAACTAGGCTCTGATACCAGATTGTGAAAGAGCAACTAAGCTCTGATACCAGATTGTGGAAGAGCAACTAAGCTCTGAGCGGAAGTGTGAAGTTAGAAGAAAGAAAAGATGGACTCAAAAACCAGAAGAGAGAATTCTTTGGTGATTCTTCGATATCCAGTTCTATGATATGCTCCCCGTTTTATAGGGAAGCCTTACACTCAGCAGATGCGATAAGATCGCATCTGCCTTTACAAAAGCAGCTTTCCTAAAGCTACTTTATAAAAGCTAAAGCTGCTTTTCAAAAGCAGCTTTCCTAAAGCTACTTTACAAAAGTCTAAAGTTACTTTACAAAAGTCTCTTTTATAAAGTGGCTTTTCTAAAAGCCACTTTATAAAAGTAACTTTACTTTACACCATCAGGATACGATTTCCTTTGGACTGGGCCGGGCTGGTTATTCTTTGGACTGCTTGGTCCAAGCAACTTTGGACCCTCTGGGCTGGATTGTTGGGCTGAATGCTACCACTTTCTTCTTGCGCAGGCTTTCTGCTGTGCTCAGAACATGAAGGCAGGCAGTCGTTGGGCTGCGTCAGTTGTGAGTTTGACTGCTGTTTCAAGCTGGACATCAAGCTGGGTTACAACAGGATGCCACTGGGCCCAGAAGTTGCCCGTGGTCTTGCGTCCTGCGCGCTTTGTGGCTTCGGATAGCTTCAGGGCATGGAGGTCCCGGAACTGTCGAACAGCCGTAAGTGCTTCCTGGGCACTTTGTCGTTCCAGCTGTTGAAGCCGCCGCCTGATGGCGTCGTAGGTATCGAGGGACATTGGAAGGCTCTGTAGGAGCTACAGTTGTGATTCATATTGTAGCACAAGGCTTGGGCTTCCGCCATGTGTTCCTCCTTTGCCTTCTGAGAGGGTGTCTGGTGTGCCTCCTGTAACCGGGTTGCTGCGAGGCTGAGTCCTTCCAGAGTTTCGGGTGCAGGCCATCCTGAAATAACAAGTGAAGTAATTAAGCGGGAGAGAGTATCCGCCAGCTGGTTATCCTCTCCGCTGATGTGTTCAAATTGGATGGTGAGTCCCGTGCCAGTAATGTAGTCGGTGAAGGCGAGCCAGCATACGTGGGAAGGCTTATTGTTGGCCGACTTGTTGAAGAAGCTTATGATCGCTTGACAGTCGGTTCGAATAGTCAAGTCAGCCTTATCCAGGTAGTAAATCTTCAGTGCTTCCAGCGTATTCATGACGGCATAGAGTTCCGCATCAATGGTGAATTTGATTGGATGGAATCTGCCGCTAGCATAGGCACATACCTTCTCCATGGACTTGGGGTCATATTTCTGGGGCTTCCATTTACAGATTCCGCCCCATCCCATCATGCAGCCATCGGTCTCAAGGATCATATAGCTGGCTTCTGGTGGTAATTCGAGATCCGACAGCTTTTGCACCAAGGCCTTGATTTTTGCGACTAAGTCCCAATCTTGGGAGTTCCAGCGCCTTTCTCCCGTAGGACTTGTCTTTGCATAGAGTGGCCCGAGTAGAGTTCCCAGATTAGGGATATAGCTTCGGGCGTAATTCAAGATCCCGAGCCAGGCTCGGAGGCCTTTCATGGTGGTCAGTTCCTGTTCCTGGAAGTTTGCAATCTTCTTGATAATGTGGGGCTGCAGCTTGATTCGCTGATTGCCGAGTACTGCCCCCAAGAAGTCTACTTCCGAGACTGCTATCTTCATCTTTGTTGGGCTCAGGATTAGCCCATTGGTTTGGCAGATCTGGAGCATGACCCTCAGATGTCGTTCATGCTCCGCTTCAGAGGAGGAGAAGACCAGAATGTCATCAATGTATACTGCAATAAAGTCTTCTGTCCCCTTGAAGCAACTGTCCATCTTCCGTTGGAATACGGCGGGTGCATGTTTCAGGCCAAATGGCATTACGAGCCATTCATAGAGGCCTTCTGGTACCCAGAATGCCGTCCATTCCACGGAGGCAGGATGCATAGCCACTTGATGAAAACCTGATTTCAGATCAAATTTTGAGTAAATGTGGCTGCTGCTTACCTTCCGTAAGATGGTGTTGATCCCAGGCAGGCTGTACTGATCCTTGTTGGTGAGATCATTTAGGCGCCGATAGTTGAAGACCATCCGCTCCTTGCCTTTGATCTCCTGGCCCGTTCGGGAATCAACTGTTGTACCGGAATTCACAATGATTGCAGTGGTGCGATGCCGGCTTCTGCTGGGGCGAATAAGGCCAAGATTTAGTAGTGCTTTCACATGCTTTGCATACGTAGCCTTGGCTTGTGGTGTAATATGCCTTAAGGGCCGGTCTTCGATAGTGAAATCCGGGTTTTTGATATCCAGGTGGCAGAGCACCTGGTTCTTGGACCAATATTTCAGTGGGTCCTCACCAATGTATCCCTGGCGTTTGAGTTCTTCAAGCAGGGAGCCAACGCTGCTGGTGAAGCTTCGTGATGGCTGTTGGTCCGTTGCATACTGCACTAGCTCTTGTATTTGAATGTACTCATCCTCATCTAGATCCAGCTCTTCAATAGCTGCTGCAGTCGGTACAGATGGGAGAGTATGAATTGTGGTTACGTTTTTATAGAACGTAACCGTATTTCCTTCGATGCGGACGCCGCCTTGCATGGCGCGGATGAAGTTGCAGCCAAGGATCATCTGGATATCCTCCCCCAACTTCATTGGGAAGGCATATGTGTAAGGGATCCGAAAGCCGTTTTCCCCAATCATCATGCGGCCGAATTTAAGCTTTTTATTGGCCGAAGTGCGGGAGTTGATGCCACTGAAATGCACGAGGAAGGGGTTGTCCTCCAGGGCATTGGCAGGAGCCGTTCCTTGGTCAATGCAGCAAGTTGTAGCCCCTGTGTCGAGGATTGCATTGACTTCAAATGGCACTATACGGGGAATATCGAACTTCACCTTAATGTTGTAGAGCATATTCTTCGTCCGCCGGGGTGGTGTTGTCACCCTCATTTCAGCTGAGAGGAGCCGCTGAGTAGTGTCGACGAGAAGTACGTTAAGGTCGTCGGTATCCGCTGGCTCATCCTCCTGCTGCTTGAGTGCTCCTTTTTCCCATTGGAGCTTTTGGATTTCCTTTTGCAAATCACTTCGCTCGAGCACCATGCGGTCAAGCTCCATGGTGGTATTTTCGAGATCTTTGTGCTTCAGCCTCCAGTTTTCAGACTCACGTTGCCAGTGATGGCTTTCCTCTTGGGCAAGGAGGAGGCGTTGTTGAAGGGCCTCCTTCTCTTCACGGGCGAGAGTGAGCTGTTGTTGCAGCTGCCGCTTTTCCCTTTCACAAGTAGAAATGTAATTTTGTTGTTCAAGTAGTAAGTCATTGGGCTCATACCTTGGAAGGGATGTCTGGGCCACTGGAACTCTTTTGCTGAAGTAGTACCAGCTGCATCTGCCGCATACTGTCAGCTTACAGCTTGGGCAGTGCATACGGTAGCACTTTTGGGAGGGTGCCTGGCAGCAAGAGCATCTTTCGTAAGCGTCAGGCACATCTTGATGTAATTCCCAAGTGTGGCTACACTCGTGCTATTGTTGTGAAACTTTGACCATGGCGCGGTAGCCTCCTATCGGGCCAATCCACCAGGTCCTGTCTTCTTCCCGAAACATGAAAATCTTTTCTTCCTGCAACATTGCCGTGTCCTCCTCCCCTTCAGAAATGCTATAGATGGCATCGCTAGGGTCATCGCCTTCTTGAACGGACACAATTTCGCAATCGGCAGGAAGGTCAAGCTGCTCGAACATGGCGACGCGCTTGACATTCTGTCGCTCATTGGGGCATTCTCGGGCAAAATGCCCTTCTTCTCCGCAGAGAAAGCATCTACACCTCCTGTTGCGGATGAGGTGCTTCTTCTTCTCGATGCGGGCATGCGAAGGATGTGGCTTCCCTTTGTAGGTTGTCGACCGCCGAACGCCAACCTTTCGGTGGGGTCGCTGATAATACCCCGGGATTGGAATGTCGTGACAGAACGACAAATCCTTGAGGGCCCGGGTAAAGGCTGCCTCCTTGCATGCTTCTTCCAGGTACTTGTAAGTAAATAGGACTCGAGGATAAACTCCGATGGTGTTACCTGGGTGTTTGGCTTCAAATGCTGCTTTGATTTTCTTGCCAATAGAGCCAGGCATCTTTGACCAGAGTTTCTCTGAGAGCTCCGGGCCAGTGAATAACCGGCCAGTCCGAGATGCTACCTGCATATAGTCATTAAGGAAAGGAACGATATCCCGTAAATTCTGGCAGGATAACCGTTCCAGATCCCTGTAGGCTTCTTCTTGCATTGTTGTTGAGCCTTGGTAGGGATCTTCCAGGGCGAATATGGTCCGAATCTGTGAGAGGATGTTCTGCGTACCGTCAGCACCATCTGCATGATCCAACAGGTGCTGGTATTCCATGGGGTAGGCCATCCTCCACTGGATCCAGGCGAGCTTTTCAGACTCCCCAAGCAAGTTCTCAATGAATTCAGTTTTTCTCCGGGAATCTGTGAAACCCTGTAGAGCCACCGAATTTTTGGTGATGGACTCCCAACGCATGAAGACGTCGCTGAATTGCCCAATCTGGGGGGGCATAACAAAGATAGCCCCTGATTGCTGCTGGGCAGAAGGGAGGTTCCACCATTCTGAGGTATTCCGGGGTTTGAACCTCAGATTCTTGGGTTGGTAGTCGCCAAAGATTGGTCCTTGGCTTGGACCAGGCTCAGTAGGTCTCGCCGCTGGGGGGTAGTTAACAGGGCCCATGGTTGATTCCACTGGGGGCCTGTATTCGGAGACAATGGAAGAGGAGCAAAGCCGCTCCGTTGGCTTTGCTTGCTGAGGTGGTGCCGGTGGTGCCCGCTGGGGATACTCCATACCCCAGTCTTCTTCTTCTAAAGTGGCAACGAGTTCTGTTTCTCCATCTGTATTTCCCAAACAAGTATAATATTGCAAATACTCACAATACTCATCTGGGTCATGTTCAGCATCAGAGTTGCCTTCTTGGTTGGTCAGACGCCACGTGGCTAGAAGGTGGGTGTTGTCACCAGTCCCTTCCTGCAGAGGTTCCATGGACCGGAGTACAGAGGCCCCTGGGCGTGTATCTCCTGCATGGGTTCCGCAAGTTGGACGCTGGCTCTCCCGTCCTTTGGGTCGCCACGTAAGATGCCCGTTCGCTGGCTGTTGTTGGGCAAAGCGGCGTCGCCACTTCTTAGCTGGCATCACCTTTCGAGGAGCCGGATGCTGAGGCTGCTTGCATCCTGTTATGGCAGGCTGCTGTCCTGGTAGGTCATCTTCCAGATCATCCCATCCTGTTGGTGTGGTTGGAAAGGGCGTGAAGAAGGACGGAGGAGCAGAATACTTGACATAATAGTCATATTTTCCGCTTGGTTCGCCCAAGGTGTCCCAAACTTCCTCCGTCGTCTCATCTGGAGCCTCTTCTTGAGTGAGGATGGCAACAATCTCATCCTCAGTGGTGTCAGGAATAGAGGCATGATGGTTGAAGCTGAGTGAGATCCTTCCATCTAGGAGTGTCGTACTGGACACTTCGGTGGGTGTCAGGATAGGCAGGATTTGAGGGGGCTTCAGGAGCCAGTTTATCCCACACAGCTGTGCCGTCGAGTACCGTCGTCCAGGGAGGGCATGAACACCGTGACTTGCTAGATAGTCAGTGACTCCTGCGACTTCATATGCAAAGGCCACATTTGGTGTGTTTGACAGCCTTCCGATCAGTCCTCGGGTAACGAGTAAGTTGGCCTCACCATGGTGCCATGTATCATAGCCCCGAGTTAGAATGGAGATTTGAACATTCCTGCAAAAATCTCCAATAGTCATCATAATATCGGGGATAATGTAAACTAATTGGCTCCCCTGCGTGAGGTCAACTTCCATGGTGGCAATTAGTGATTTATCACCCTGCCACCGATTGTCTCGGAACACGACAAGCGCCAGTGTTCCTTCTTCGTGTCGATGGAGCACCTGCAGGCGTACCTGCATAACACCAATGTGTATGAACTTCATACCGCTCTTTCTGAGCTGTTGGTAACTGTCATCTTGGATGAAGTTCCGGTCCACCTGTGCGTCGCCGACGCAACTGATGGACTCCTCCGAGCGGTGGATGTATACTCGGTGGTGCTCATCATCTGTTCTGGAATGATAAAGGACTTCGGCAGGAGCTATAGCCGCGCGTTTTCGCATGGATTGGCGCAATTTCTCCTGCGGGTCCAGTTGCTGTTCTAAGACGTGTTGAGGGGCAGGTTGCCCCGTCAAGCGACGGACGATCCGTCGTGTTGCTTGCTGTGCAGTGTAGAGTCGTCGCTGATTTCGCCTATACCCCCGAATTTGGTCTTCGACCAGGGGCTGGGGCGCTTTTTCCAACACGACTACTGCTGCCATTTAGCTTTGCTTGTTCCTCCTGCAAAATTAGCAAGGGGTCTTTAAAAATAAGGAGGCTCCCGCGTGGTTCGGGAGGCCTGGTTTTAGGATGGAGGGACAGATTCTCTAGCTTTGTGAGTAAAGTTTCTGGGAGAATTGGACTGTCACTCTTTGTTTTCTGCTTTCTGAGGAGCTGGATATCGGCTTGGATATCCCGTAGGGCTTCAGCAATTTGAACTAGAAGCTGGATTTGGGTATTATTTTGCTTTAGAAGGGCTATATTTTGAGCTGCAACACTCGTATAATCACTGGGTTTGATGAATCCAACTGCTGGGTGTTCTATGGGTTCAACGGCTTGTAAGGCTTCTTGGTATGAGGAGGTTATTTTGGCTGGAAGGAAAGTGTTCATTCACCGGGAGGTGTATAACAATTGATGAAGGTCTAGGTACTCTGGGTTCAAGGTGTGAGGTATATATCCTACCTTATCGAACAAGAGACGAGCACTCCGAGAACTACAGACGCTCACCCTAGTATCTGTCATGCTCATCCGACTGGCAGCTACTGCCTCTTGCAGATTTACGCGCACTGCGACCTTTTGCAATTCAGACACCGTGATCGGCGTAAGAAATTCCTGAGTCTCCTTCTCACCAAGGCCACGAATACCTACTTCTCTCCCAATATCGACCTTGCGGTGGACTTATTAGGTCCAGCCTCTGTGCCACCCGAGGGGTCAATCCAGGATTTTTCGGCATGCTATGGTCTGGTTATCACCGCAACAGGAGGTGTAGATGCTTTCTCTGCGGAGAAGAAGGGCATTTTGCCCGAGAATGCCCCAATGAGCGACAGAATGTCAAGCGCGTCGCCATGTTCGAGCAGCTTGACCTTCCTGCCGATTGCGAAATTGTGTCCGTTCAAGAAGGCGATGACCCTAGCGATGCCATCTATAGCATTTCTGAAGGGGAGGAGGCCACGGCAATCTTACAGGAAGAAAAGATTTTCATGTTTCGGGAAGAAGACAGGACCTGGTGGATTGGCCCGACAGGAGGCTACCGCGCCATGGTCAAAGTTTCACAGCAACAGTACGAGTGTAGCCACACTTGGGAATTACATCAAGATGTGCCTGACGCTTACGCAAGATGCTCTTGCTGCCAGGCACCCTCCCAAAAGTGCTACCGTATGCACTGCCCAAGCTGTAAGCTGACAGTATGCGGCAGATGCAGCTGGTACTACTTCAGCAAAAGAGTTCCAGTGGCCCAGACATCCCTTCCAAGGTTTGAGCCCAATGACTTACTACTTGAACAACAAAATTACATTTCTACTTGTGAAAGGGAAAAGCGGCAGCTGCAACAACAGCTCACTCTCGCCCGTGAAGAGAAGGAGGCCCTTCAACAATGCCTCCTCCTTGCCCAAGAGGAAAGCCATCACTGGCAACGTGAGTCTGAAAACTGGAGGCTGAAGCACAAAGAGCTCGAAAATACCACCATGGAGCTTGACCGCATGGTGCTCGAGCGAAGTGATTTGCAAAAGGAAATCCAAAAGCTCCACCAAGAGAAAGAAGCACTCATGCTACAGCAACAGGAGGATGAGCCAGCGGATGCCGACGACCTCAACGTCTTTCTCGTCGACATTACTCAGCGACTCCTCTCAGCTGAAATGAGGGTGACAACACCACCCTGGCGGACGAAGAATATGCTCTACAACCTCAAGGTGAAGTTCGATATTCCCCATGTTGTGCCATTTGAAGTAAATGCAATCCTCGATACAGGGGCTCCAACCTGTTGTATTGACCAAGGAGCGGCTCCTGTCAATGCCCTGGAGGACAACCCTTTCCTCGTGCATTTCAGTGGCATCAACTCACGCACTTTGGCCAATAAAAAGCTCAAATTTGGCCGCATGTTGATTGAGGAGAACGGCTTTCAGATCCCATACACATATGCCTTCCCAATGAAGTTGGGGGAGGATATCCAGATGATCCTTGGCTGCAACTTCATCCGCGCCATGCAAGGCGGTGTCTGCATCGAAGGAAATACGGTTACGTTCTACAAAAACGTAACCACAATTCATACTCTCCCATCTGTAACAACTGCAGCAGCTATTGAAGAGCTGGACCTAGATGAGGACGAGTACATTCAATTACAAGAGCTAGTGCAGTATGCAACGGACCAACAGCCATCACGGAGCTTCACCAGCAGCGTCGGCTCCTTGCTTGAAGAACTCCGACGCCAAGGATACATTGGTGAGGACCCACTGAAATATTGGTCCAAGAACTAGGTGCTCTGCCACCTGGACATCAAAAACCCGAATTTCGTTATTGAAGACCGGCCCTTAAAGCACATTACACCGCAAGCCAAGGCTACGTATGCAAAGCATGTGAAAGCACTACTGGATCTTGGCATTATTCACCCCAGCAAAAGCCGGCATCGCACCACTACAATCATTGTGAATTCCGGTACAACAGTTGATCCCCGAACGGGCCAGGAGATCAAAGGCAAGGAGCGGATGGTCTTCAACTATCGGCGCCTAAATGATCTCACCAACAAGGATCAGTACAGCCTGCCTGGGATCAACACCATCTTACGGAAGGTAAGCAGAAGCCACCTTTACTCAAAATTTGATCTGAAATCAGGTTTTCATCAAGTGGCTATGCATCCTGCCTCCGTGGAATGGACGGCATTCTGGGTACCAGAAGGCCTCTATGAATGGCTCGTAATGCCATTTGGCCTGAAAACTGCACCCGCCGTATTCCAACGGAAGATGGACAGTTGCTTCAAGGGGACAGAAGACTTTATTGCAGTATACATTGATGACATTCTGGTCTTCTCCTCCTCTGAAGCGGAGCATGAACAACATCTGAGGGTCATGCTCTAGATCTGCCAAACCAATGGGCTAATCCTGAGCCCAACAAAGATGAAGATAGCAGTCTCGGAAGTAGAATTCTTGGGGGCAGTACTCGGCAATCAGCGAATCAAGCTGCAGCCCCACATTATCAAGAAGATTGCAAACTTCCAGGAACAGGAACTGACCACCATGAAAGGCCTCCGAGCCTGGCTCGGGATCTTGAATTACGCCCAAAGCTATATCCCTAATCTAGGGACTCTACTCGGGCCACTCTATGCAAAGACAAGTCCTACGGGAGAAACGCGCTGGAACTCCCAAGATTGGGACTTAGTCGCAAAAATCAAGGCCTTGGTGCAAAAGCTGCCGGATCTCGAATTACCTCCAGAAGCCAGCTATATGATCCTTGAGACCGACGGCTGTATGACGGGATGGGGCGGAATTTGTAAATGGAAGCCCCAAAAGTATGACCCCACGTCCATGGAGAAGGTATGTGCCTACGCTAGCGGCAGGTTCCATCCAATCAAATCCACCATTGATGCGGAACTCTATGCCGTCATGAATACGCTGGAAGCACTAAAGATTTACTACCTGGATAAGGCTGACTTGACTATTCGAACAGACTGTCAAGCAATCATAAGCTTCTTCAACAAGTCAGCTAACAACAAGCCTTCCCGCGTACGCTGGCTCGCCTCCACCGACTACATTACTGGCACGGGACTCGCCATCCAATTTGAACACATCAGCGGAGAGGATAACCAGCTGGCGGATACTCTCTCCCGCTTAATTACTTCACTTGTCATTTCAGGATGGCCTGCACCCGAAACTTTGGAAAGATTCAGCCTTGTAGCAACCCGGTTACAGGAGGCGCACCAGACACCCTCTCAGAAGGCAAAGGAAGAGCACTTGGCGGCAGCTCAAGCCTTGTGCTACAATATGAATCACAGCTACAGCTCCTACAGAGCCTTCCTATGTCCCTCGATACCTACGACGCCATCAGGCGGCGGCTCCAACAGCTGGAACGACAAAGTGCCCAGGAAGCACTTACGGCTGTTCGACAGTTCCGGGACCTCCATGCCCTGAAGCTATCCGAAGCCACAAAGCGCGCAGGACGCAAGACTACGGGCAACTTCTGGGCCCAGTGGCATCCTGTTGTAACTCAGATTGATGTCCAGCTTGAAACAGCAGTCAAACTCACAACTGACGCAGCCCAACGACTGCCTGCCTTCATGTTCTGAGCACAGCAGAAAGCTTGCACAAGAAGAAAGTGGTAGCATTCGGCCCAACAATCCAGCCCAAAAGGTCCAAAGTTGCTTGAACCAGACAGTCCAAAGAATAACCAGCCCGGCCCAGTCCAGAGGAAATCGTGTCCTGATGGTGTAAAGTAAAGTTACTTTTATAAAGTAGCTTTTAGAAAAGCCACTTTATAAAAGAGACTTTTGTAAAGTAACTTTAGACTTTTGTAAAGTAGCTTTAGGAAAGCTGCTTTTGAAAAGCAGCTTTAGCTTTTATAAAGTAGCCTTTAGGAAAGCTGCCGTTTGTAAAAGTAGGAAGATGCGATCTTAGCCGCATCTGCTAGGGGTAGGCTTCCCGATAAAAACGGAAGCATATCAGAAAACGATATAAGAAGAATCACCGAAGAATTCCTCTCTTCTGGGTTGTGAGTCCATCTAGTTCTTTCGTCTAACTTCACACGTCAGCCTCTGCCACAACCTATCAGAGCTTAAGTTTGCACTAAATAGCAGCAATTGCAGATGCAGTAGCAATAGTTATAGTTTTAGGAGCAACAGTTGTGGCAGCAGTAGTAGCAACAATTGTAGCAGTAGCCTTAGTGGTAGCAGTAATTAGAGTAGTAGCAGTAGTGCCAGCAGTAGTACTAGATATTGTTGTAGTGGTGGTGGTGGTGGTGGTGGTGGTAGTAGTAGTAGTAGCAATAACAGTAGCAAAAATAATAATAGCAGAAGTAGCAGCAGCAGTAGTGGTAGTTGCAGAAGCAAGGCTAGTAGTAGCAATAGTTGCAGCAGTAGTAGTAGGAGTAGAAGTAGATGTAGTAGCAATAGCAATAATAAGAGTTACCACAGTTGCAGAAGTAGCTATAGTAGCATTAGTAGTGGTAGTAGCAGCATTGTAGCAGTAGTAGTAGTGGTAGTTGCAGTAGTAGTAGTAGTAGTATCTGTAGCAGAAGTAGTAGTATACAAACTAGTGGTAGTAGTGGAAACAGTAGTGATAGTAGTATTGGTAGTAGTAGCATAACTGACATTAACTATAGTAGCTATAACTGTAGTAGTAGTAGTAATAGCCATAGTGGTAATTGCAGTAGCAGTAGTGGTACTAGCCGTAGTAGTAGTAGCAATAGTAGTAGTAGTAATAGTAGTAGTAGAAGTAGCCATAGTAGTAGTAGCAGCAGTTGTAGGTGAAATACTTATAGAAGCCATAACAGTAGTATTAGTAGAGATAGTAGTTGGAGTAGTAGTAGCTGTTGGAGGGGCACAAGTAGAAGTAGCAGTAGTATTTGAAGTTGTAGTTGTAGAAGTCGTAGTAGCAGTAGCAGTTAGAATGGTTGCATTAGTATCAGCAGTAGCAGTAGTAGTAGTATAAGCTTAAGTAGTAGTAGTAGTAGTTATAGATGTTTTAGTAGTGGTAGGAGAAGTCATAGTAGTAGTAGTAGTAGTAGTAGTAGTAGTAAGAGAAGAAGTAGTAGCAGTAGCGGTAGTAGTTGTAATAGTAGTAATATAGTAGAAGTTGTACGTAGTAGTTTATAAGTAGTTTTGTAGCGGCATCAGTCATTCTAGTAATAGTTGCAGGAGTAGCAGTAGTATGGGAAGTAGTTATAGTGGTAGTAGTAGCAATAGTAGTAGCAGTCGTACTAATAATAGGAGAAGTGGTTGCAGTAATAGTAGTAGTTGTTGTTGTTGTAGTAGTAGTAGTTGTTGTAGCAGATGGAGAATTAGTGGTAGAAGCTATAGTTGTTGTAGTAGCAGTAATAGTAGTAGAGTAGCAGTAGTAGTAATCGCACTAGTTGCTGCAGTAGTAGTAGTAGCTGTAAGAGTGGTAGTAGTAGATGTAGCTAGAGTAGTAGCAGAAGTTGTAGTTGCAGTAGTAGTAGTAGCAGTAGTAGCAGTACTAAAAATAGCCGCAGTAGTAGCAATTGTTGTAGCAGTAGCCATAATAGTAGTAGTAGCAGGAATAGTAGTAGTAGTAGTAGTCATAGTAGAAGAATTAGTAATAGTAGTAGCAGTTTTAGTTGCTAAAGTAGCAATAGTAGCAGTAGAAGTA
>RXID01017425.1:0-14709 GCA_005019695.1 Trichopus zeylanicus subsp. travancoricus
TACTACTACTACTACTAGTAGTAGCAGTAGTGTGTGTAGGAGTAGGAGTATGAGTAGTAGTAGCAATAGTAGGATTAGGAGTAGTTGTAGTAGTGGCAGGAGCCGGAGTAGGAGTAGTAGTAGTTGTTGTTGTTGTTGTAGTAGTAGTTGTAGCTGTAGTGGTGTTAGTTGTCGTAGTATTTGTAGTAGTAGTAAGAGTCAGAGTAATAGTAATTTGAGCGGTGGTAGTTGTAGCAGTACAGTAGGAATTGGATTAGGAGTAGTAGCAATTGTACTAGTAATAAAATTAGTGGAAGCAGTAGTAGTGGCAATAATAGTCGTTGTTGTAGTAGTAGTGGTAGTAGTAATAGTAGTAGTTGTACTAGCAATAGGAATAGTAGTGGAAATAGTAGTAACAGTGGTAATAGTAGTAGCAGTAGAAGTAGTAGTGGTAGCAGTAGTAGAAGTAGTTGCACTAGTAGTAGGAGTAGTATAGTTGTAGTCGTTGTAGCAGTTGTAGTTATTGGGCGAGTGGTAGGAGTAGGAGTTGGAGCAGAACTGGCAGTATGAGTTGTGATAGTTGTATTACAAGTAGGAGTAGTAGCAGTAGCTGTAGCAGGTGTAGGAGTTGGGGCAGAAGTGGCAGTTAGAGTTGTAGTAGTTGTAGTACAATTAGGAGTAGTAGTAGTAGTAGTATCATAGTAGTAGTAGTAGTAGTTGCAGTAGTAGGAGGGGGAGGAATAGTAGTAGTGGTAGTCGTAGGAGTAGGTGTACGAGTGGAAATAAGAGTAGTAGTAGTAGTAGGAGTGGCCGTAATAACTATAGTTGTAGTAATAGGAGGAGTAAGCGCAGTAGCAGCAGCAGTAGTAGCAGCAGCAATAGTAGTGGCAATAGTAACTATAGTGGTAGTAGTTATAGTAGGAGTACTACTAGTGGTAGTAGCATTAGTAGTAGTACTAGTAGTAGTAGTAGTAGCAGCAGTAGTATTAGTAGTAGTTGTAGTAGCAAGAGTAGTAGCAGTAGAAATAGTTGTAGTAGTAGTAGTAACTGCGGCTGAAGTCGTAGTAGCTGTAGTAGAAGTAGTAGCATTTGGTATAGTGGTAGGAGCAGGAGTTGGACTTGGAGTAGTAGTAGGATTAGTAGTAGTTGTTGTTATAGTAGTAGTTGTAGCCGTAGTAAAGGTGGTAGTTGTAGTAGTTGTAGTATTAGTAGTAGCTGTTGTAGTAGTAATAGTACTAGCAGTACGAGTACAAGGAGTAGCAGTAGTATTAGAGGTAGTAGCGGTAGCAGTAGTAGCAGTAGTAGAACTAGTAGCAATAGTAAAAGTTGTAATAGTAGCAGTAGTAGAAGTAGTAGCAGGAGTAGTAGTAGTAGTAATAGCAATAATAGTAGTAGTAGTAGCAGCTGTAATAGGAGTAGTAGTAATTCTAGTAGCATAAGTAATAGTAGGTGTAGTTTTAGGATTAGCAGTTGGTGTATTAGTAGTAGTAGTAGCATTGCACTACCAGTAGCAGCAGTAGCAGCAGTAGTAGTTGTTGTAGTAGAAGGAGTAGTAGCAGTAGTAGTAGCAGCAGTAGTAGTAGCATTAGTAGTAGTAGTGACAGTAGTAGCAGTAGTAGTAGCACTAGTTGCAGTAGTAGTAGTACTAGTAGTAGTTGTAGAAGTAGTTGTGATTATGGTTGTAGTAGTAGTAATACAAATAGTAGTAGGAGTAGTTATAGTAGTAATAGGAGTAGGTGTAGGAGTTGGCATAGTAGTAGAAGCAATAGTAGTAGCAATAGTAGTTGTAGGAGTAGTAGTAGTAATAGTAGTCGGAGTAGTAGGAGTAGCAATAGAAGTAGTAGCGGCAATAGTAGTAAAAGCGATAGAAGTAGCAGCTGTAGTGGCAGTAGCAATGGTAGTTGTAGTAGAAATAGTAATCGCAATAGTAGGAGTAGTAGGTGTAGTAGTAGTAGTAGTAGTATTAATAGCTGTAGAAAAGGTAGTAGCAATAGTAGTAGTAATGGTAATAGTAGTGTTAATAGTAGTAGTAGTAGTAGTAGTAGTAGTAGTAGTAGTAGTAGTAGTAGTAGTAGTAGTAGTAGTAGTAGTAGGAACATTAGTAGTAGTCGTAGTCGCAGTAGCAATATTTGTAGTAGTAGTAGTACTAGTAGTAGTAGTAGTAGTAGTAGTAACAGTAGAAGTAGTTGTTATAGTGGTAGTTATAGTTGTAAGAGTAGTAATAGAATGAGTAGTAGTAATAGTAGTAGGAGTAGTAGTAGTAGTAGTAAATAGGTGAAGTACTTGTAGTAGGTGTAGTAGAAGTACTAGGAGTAGTAGTAGCAGGAAGATAGTTGTTGTTGTAATAGAAGTATGATTAGTAGTAGTAAGTAGGAGGAGTTGCAGCCGCAACAACAGTAGTGGTAGTAGTTGTTGTAGTTGTAATGATAGTAGAAGTTGTAGCTATACTAGTAGTAGTAGCAGTAGCAGCAGCAGCAGCAGTAGTAGTATTATTAGCGGTAGTAGAAGTAATAGTAGCATTAGAAGTAGTTGTACTAGTTGTTGCCATAGTCGAAGTACAAGTAGTAGTCGTAGTAGTAGTAGTACAAGTAGTAGTAGTTGTAATATGAGTTGGTGTAGGGAAAGTAGTAGTACTAGTAGCAGTAGTAAAAGTAGTTGCAGTATAGAAGTAGTGGTATTAGTAGTTCTAGTAGTAGCAGTACATGTAGTAGTAGCACTAGTGGTAGTAGTTGTTATAGGAGTTGGTGTAGGAGTAGGGGTAGTAGTAGTGGCAGTGGTTGTAGTAGTAGTAGTAGGAGGAGGAGGAGCAATAGTAGTAGTAGTAGGAGTAGTAGGAGTAGATATATAATTTGTAGCTGCAATAGCAGTGATAGTAGAACTAGAAGTCGTAGCATGAGTAGTAGTAGTTGTAAGAGTACTAGTAGTAGTAGTGTTAATGATAGTGGCAGTACTAGTCATAGAAATGGTAGTAGTAATAATTGTAGTAATAGTAGTAGAAGAACTTGTAGCAATAGTAGTAGTAATATTAGTAGTTGTGGTTGTAGTAGTAGTATTAGTAGTAATAGGTGTATTAGTAGTAGTAGTAGTAGTAGTTGCACTAGTGGTAGTAGTAGTAGTAATAGTAGTAGTAGTTACTATTTTAGTCCTAGTAGTTGTAGTAGCAGCAGTAGCAGTAGCAGTGGTAGCTGTAGAAGAAGTAGGAGGAGTCATAGTAGTAGTTGTTATAGTGGTAGTATTACTAGTAGGAGTAGGAGGAGGTGGAGTTGCAGCTGCATCATCAGTAGCTATAGTAGTAGTTGTAGTAGTTGTATTAGTAGTAGTAGTAGTAGTAAGAGTTGCAGCCGCAGCATCAACAGCGATAGTAGTAGTTGTTAGAGTAATAGTAGTACCAATATTGGTAGTTGTAGCAGTTGGTGTAGCAGTAGTAGAAGTAGTAGTTGTAGTACTAGTAGCAGTAGTAGAAGTAGTTGTTGTTGTAGTAGTAGTAGTGGTAGTACAAGTAGTAGTAGTAGTAGCATTAGTAGTAGCAGTAGTTGTCGTAACAAGAGTTGGTTTAGGAGTAGGAGTAGTAGTAGAAGCAATGGTAGTAGTAGAAGTAGCAATTGAAGTAGTATTTATAGTAGCTGTAATAGTAGTAGCAGTAGTGGTAGTTGCAATTGTAGTAATAGTAGCAGTAGTAATAGCAGTAGCAGTAGTAGTTCTTGTAGTAGTAGTACCCGTAGTAATAGTAGTAGAAGTAGTGGTAACAATTGTAGTAGTAATATAAGTAGTAGTTGTAGTACTACTAGTAGTAGCAGTAATAGGTATAGTAGTTGTAGTAGTAGTAGTAGCAACAGAAGTAGTTGTTGTAGTAGTAGTAATAGTAGTGGTAGTAGTAGAAGAAGTAGTAGTAGGATTAGTACTAATAGTAGTAGTAGTAGCAGTAGTAGTACTAATATAGCAGTAGTAGTTGTAGAAATAGTAGTAATAGTAGTTGCAGCAGTAGTGTTAGTAGTAGTAGTAGTAGTAGTAGTAGTAGTAGTAGTAGTAGTAGTAGTAGTAGTACTAGAAGTAGTACGAGTAGGAGTAGGAGTACAAGTCGAAGTCGTAGTAGCAGTAGTAGAAGTAGGAGTAGTTGTAGTCAAGGCAAGTGCAGGACTAGGTGTAGCAGTAGTAGTTGTTCTTATTCTTGTAGTACAGGTAGTATTAGTAGTAGTCGTTTTAGTAGTAGTATTAGTGGTTGTTATTTTAGTAGTAGTAGTAAGAGTAGGAGTTGGAGTAATAGTAATTGGAGCAGTGGTGGTGGTGGTAGTAGTAGTAGGAGTAGTTGTTGCAGAAGTCATTGGAGTAGGGGTCGTAGCAATTTACTAGTAATGGAAGTAGTGGTGGTAGTAGCAGCTGCAATAGTAGTATTTGTAGTAGTAGTAGTAGTAGTCGTAGCAATAGGAGTGGTAGTGGTAACAATAGTAACAGTAGTGTTAGTAGTTGAAGTAGCAGTAGTAGTGGTAGCTGTAGTAGAAGCGATAGCAGTAGTAGGAGTAGTAGTGGTTGTAGTAGTTGTAGTTGTCGTAGTAGTGGTTGCAGTAGGAGTTTTAGTAGGAGTGGCAGTCCTAGTTATAGTAGTAGTAGTAGTAACATTCAGACTAGAAGTAGCAGCAGAAGTAGGAGTACGAGTAGTACTAGTAGGAGGAGGAGGAGGAGAGGAGGAATAGTAGTAGTAGTAGTCATAGTAGGGGTATTGAGTGGCAATAGGAGTAGTAGTAGTAGCAATAGTAGTAGTTGTAGGAGTGGCCGTAATAGCAATAGTTGGAGTATTTGGAGTAGTAGGCGTAGTAGCAGCAGCAACAATAGTAGTAGTAGGGGAAGTAATAGTAGTGGTAGAAGTTGTGGTGGGAGTACTAGTAGTAGTAGTTGTTGTTGTTGTTGTAGCAGTAGCAGTAGTAGTAGTAGTAGTAGTAGTAGTAGTAGTAGTAGTAGTAGTAGTAGTAGTAGTAGTAGTAGTAGTAGCAGCAACAGAAATTGTAGTAGCAGTAATAGTTGTATTTTGAATAGTAGTAGGAGTAGGAGTTGATGTTGGAGGAGTAGTAGTTGGAATAGTAGTAGTACTAGTAGTATTAGTCGTAGTAGTAGTAGTAGTAGCAGAAGTAGTGGTGGTAGTAGTAGTAATAGCAGTAGGAGTTGGAGTTGGAGGAGTAGTAGCTGGAGTACTAGTAGTACTAGAAGTATTAGTCATAATAGTAGTAGTAGCAGAAGTAGTGGTGGTAGTAGTAGTAGTAGGGGTAGTAGCTATAGTAGTAGATGTAGTTGTCGTAGTCGTAGTACTTGTAGTAGTTGTAGCAAAAGTAATAGTAGTAGTAGTACTAGCATAAGTAATAGTTATAGCAGTAGTAGTACTAATAGTAGTAGTAGTAGGAGAAGTAGTAGTAGTAGAGGTAGAAGCGGTAGAAGTAGTAGCAATAGTAGCACTAGTTGAAGTAGTAGTAGTAGTCGTAATAGTTGTAGTAGTGGTAGCAACAGTTGCAGTAGCCGAAGTACTAGTAGTTGTAGAAGAAGTAGTAGTAGTAGTAATAGTAATAGTTGTTGTAGTAGTAATTCTAGTAGCAAAAGTAATAATAGGTATAGTTTTAGGAGTAGGTGCTGGTGTATGAGCAGTAGTAGTAGTAGTAGCACTATTAGTAGTAGTAGTTGTTGCAGGGGGTGCGGTAGTAGTTGTAGTAGTAGTAGTAGTATTAGTAGTAGTCTTTGTAATAGTAGTAGTACTAGGAGTTGCAGCAGCAGTAGTCGTTGTTGTAGTAGTATCTATAATAGCATTAGTGGCAGTAGTAGCTGTAGCAGTTGTAGCATTAGTGGAAGTAGTAGCTGTAGTGGCAATAGTAGCAGTAGCAGTAGCAGTAGTAGTGGGAGTAGTAGTCGTAGCAATAGCGGCAGCAGCAGTAGTAGTAGCACTAGTAGTTGTAGTAGCACTAGTAGTTGTAGTAGTATTAGTAGTAGTAGAAGTAGTTGTAGTAGTAGTTCTAGTAGTAGTAGTACAAATATCAGCAGTTGTTGTAGTAGTTGTAGTAGTAATAGGAGTAGGTGTAGGAGTAGGGGTAGTAGGAGGAGTAGTAGTAGTAATAGTAGTAGAAGGCGTAGTAGTAGTAGTAGGAGAAGTAGGAGTAGAAATTGAAGTAGTAGTAGCAGTAGTAGTAAAAGTAGTAGAAGTAGTAGCAATTGGGGTAGTTGCAGCAGTGGCAGTAGCAGTAGTAGTAGATAAGTACTAGTAATCGCAATAATGGGAGTAGTTGTAGTAGTCGTTGAAATAGTAGTAGTAGTAGTTGTTGTAGTAATAGGTGTTGTAGTAGTACCACTAGTAGTAGCAACAGTAGTGGTAGTTGTAGTTCCCGTAGTAGTAGTAGTAGTAGTAGTAGTAGCAATAAAAGAATTAGTTGTTGCAGTAGTAGTACTAGTAATAGTAGTATTAGTAGCACTACTAGAAGTAGTAGTAGTAGTAGTAGTACTAATAGTTGTAGTGCTAGTAGTATTAGTAGTAGTAGTAGTAGTAGTTGAAGTACAAGTAGTAGTTGAAGTAGAAGTATTAGTAGCAGTTGTAGTAGTAGTTGTAGTAGTGATACTAATAGAAGCAAGAGTAGTAGTAGTTGTATTAGCTGTTGCCGTCGCCGCAACAACAACATTAGTAGTTGTTGTTGTAGTAGTAGTAGTAAAAGTAGTAGCAGTACTAGTACTAGTAATAGCAGTAGATGTAGCAATAGTAGTAGTTGTAGTAGTAGCAGTACAAGTGGTGGTAGTAGTAGTAGTCGTAGTGCTAGAGTTTGTAGTTGTAATAGGAGTTGGTGTAGGACTAGGGGTAGTAGTAGGAGTAGTGGTGGTGGTGGTGGTAGTAGTAGTAGTAGTAGGAGGAGGAGAAGTTGGAGTACAAATAGAAGCAATAGCTGTAGTGGTAGCAGCAGCAGCAATAGTAGTAGCAGTAGTAGCAGTAGCAATAGTAGCAGTAGTAGTAGTAACAGTAGTAGTATTAGTTGTAGCAACAATAGTGGAAGTAGTTGTAGTAGTTGTTGTAGTAGCAGTAGTAGTTGTAGTAGCAGTAGCCGTAAAAGCAGTAGTAGTTGTATATTTAGTAGTAGTAGTTGTTGTGGCAATAGTAGTAGTAATTGTAATAGTAGCAGAAGTAGTAGCAGTAGTACTACTAGTAGCCGTAGCAGTAATAGTAGTAGCAGTTGCAATAGTTGCAACAGTAGTAGTAGCAATATCAATAGTAGTTGAAGTAGTCGTAGTAGTAGTAGTAGTAGTAGTAGGAGTAGTAGTAGTAGTAGAAGAAGTAGTAGTTGTAGTAGTAACATTAGTAGCATTATTGCAGTCGTAATACTAGTTGTCGCATAGTAGTAGTAGCAGAACAAGCAAAAATAGTAGTAGTAGTATGAGTAGTACCAACAATAGTAGTTGTAATAGTAGTAGAAGTAGCAGCAGCACTCGTAGTCGTAGTAGTAGTTGCAGCAACAGTTGTAGCAGTAGTGCTACTGCTACTACTACTACTGCTGCTACTACTTCTGCTACTACTACTACTACTTCTCTTGCTACTACTGCTCATAATACACCTACCATAACTACTACTATGACTAATATTACTACTATGATTACGACTACTACTACAATTGATAGTACTACTATTATTTCAACTCCTGTTACTACTTCTACCGCCACTACTACTATTATTACTACTATTACTATTACTACTACTACTATTACTTCTACTTCAACTAGTACTACTAATGTTGCTGCTACCGCTAATGTTGCTGCTACTACTACTAATATTACTTATGCTGCTACTATTATTGCTACTGCTACTACTATGATAGCTACTGTGACTACTGCCACGGCTACGAGTGTTGCTACAAATTCTACTGCTACTTCAACTAGTACCGCTACTACTATTAGTACGACTATTACTACTACTACAACTACTACTATTTCTGCTGCTACTATTGCTACTGTTAGTACTACTATTACTGTTACTACTACTGCAACTACTGCTACTGCTACTACTACAACTACTGCAACTGCGGCTACTTCTACTGCTACTACTGCTATTACTGCTGCTGCTACTACTACTACTACCACTACAACTACTACTACTGATCTGCTGCTACTACTACAACTGCTACTTTGATGGTTACTACGATCGCCACTTCTGCTACTGGTACTACTGCTACTACTTCTACTGCTACTACTTCGACTACTACTATTGCTAGTACTACTGGAACTACCACTACTACTAGTAACTACAACTACTATTACTGCTACTACAACTGCCACTACTGCTGCTACTATTGCAACTACTACTGCTACTACTGCCACTACTGTTGTTACTACTACTACTACAATTACTACTACTACTTCTGCTACTACTACTACTACGACCGCAACTACTACTACGACTGACACGACTACTGCTACTATTACCACTACTACTACAATTACTACTATTACTACTGCTACTTCAACTACTTCTGCTACTACTACTATTACGACTGCTACTACTGCAAATGCTTCTACTACTGCCGCTGCTCCAGCTGCAACTGCTAATACTACTACTATTACTACTACTTCTAATGCTACTCCTACTGCTGCTGCTGCTACTACCACCACCACTACTACTACTATTACTACCATTGCTACTAATAGTACAACATCTACAACTACTTCTACTGTAACCACTACTACTAATAGTACTATTTCTCTTACAATTACAATAACTACTACTACTATTACTTCTCCTACAACTACTGCTACTATTACTGCTACTAATACTACAACTACCGCTACTACAAGTATTACAACAATAACAACAACAACAACTACTACTGCTATTACTACTGCAGCTATTACTACTACGACTATTACTAATACTACTACTACTTCACCTAGCACTACTTCTACTCCTACTACTACTTTTATTACTACTACTACTACTACTACTACTATCGATGCTGATGCTTCAACTTCTGCTGCTATTACTATTGTTGCTTCAACTACAAATAGTACTTCTACTACTCTGGCTACTGATACTACTACTACTACTACTACTACTACTACTACTACTATTATTACGACTATAGCTACTAATAGTACTCCTTCTATAGTTTCTTCTACTACTACTACTACTACTATTGCTCCTACAACTACAATGACAACAACAACTACTACTACTACGACTACTACTTCTACTAGTAGTACTACTACTACGACTATTACTACTACTGCTACTACCACTATTACTACTGTTACTACTACCACAACCACAACAACTACTTCTGCTACTACTACTGCTACTACTGCTACTACAGCCATGACTACTGCTACTATTACTACTATTACTATGGCGACTACCGCTGCTCGCACTATGACTACTACGACTGCTACAAATATTACTGCTGCTACTACTACTACTACTGCTACTACTGTTATTACTTCTACTACTGCTGCTACAACTTTTAGTACGACTACTACTAATACTAATACTACTACTTTTGCTAATTTTTCTGGAACTACTACTGTTACTAGTATTTATACTACTCCTACTTTGGCTAATACTATTGCTACTACTACAACTGTTACTACTACTACTACTATAGTTACTACTCACACTACTGCTACTGCAACTACTACTACTCCTATTACTAATGCTATAGTTGCAACTATTTCTACTACTATTGCTGCTACTACTGCTACTACTACTACTTTTGCCACTACTACTGCTACTACTATTGTTGTTACTATTACCACTAATACTAGTTCTACTACTACTCCTACTACTTGTATTACTACTATTGTTGCTACTACTACTGCTAGTGCTATTACTCCTGCTATGACTACTACTACTGCAACTGCAGCTACTACTATGGCTACTACTTCTGCAAATACTACTATTACAACTACTATTAGTATTACTCCTACTATTACTAATGCTGCTGCTACTCCTTCAACTACTGCCACTTCTACTACAACTACTATTATTGCTGCTAATAGTATAATTGCTTCTACAATTACCACTACTAGTATGACAACTACTACTACTGCTACGACAGATGCTACTACTAGTAATACAACTAATAGTACCACTAGTGCCACTACTACTACTACTACTACTACTACTATTAGTACATCTAGTGCTACTACTGCTACTACTGCAACTGCTGCTGCTACTACGGCTACTACAACTGCTACTACTGCTAGTACTACTGCGGCTACTCCTACTACTACAATTACTACCGTTAGTTCTGTTGCAACTACTACTGTTACTGCAACTACTACTTCTATTACTGAAAATACTACTAATACTTCTAATACTACAACGCCCTTCTACCACTACTATCATTGCTACTACTACACTACTACTACCACTATTACTACTACTTCCCCTTCTTCTACTACTTTTGCAACCACTATTGCTATGGCTATTACTGCTTCTACTACTACTACTACTACTACTACTACTACCACGACTACTACTATAACAACTACAACAACAACACTGCCACCACAACTACTACTACCACTGCTAATACTGCTATTATAACTACTACTTCTACTGCTCATACAACTACTACTACAGCTACTGCTTCTACTGCTACAACTACTACTACTTCTAGTAAAACTACTACTACTACTACTACTACTACAGCTACTGCTGCTACTACTGCTACTACAACTACTACCACAACAACTACTACAGCTACTACTACTACTACAACTGCTACTGGTACTCCAACTACTTTTCATACTACTACAACTTCTGCTACTACAACTGCACTTATTACTACTGATAATGCTTCTTTTACTACTACTGCTACTACTACTTTTATCACTACTATTACTACTACTACTACTGCTGCTGCTACTACTACTACTGCTACTACTACTACTACTATTGCTACTGCTACTCCAACTACTTCTCATGCTACTACAGCTACTGCTATTACTACTACTACTTCTCCTTCGACTAGTACTACTACTACTACTGCTAGTACTACTACTACTATTACTATAGCAACTGTAGCTACTACTACTACCACCGCTACTACGATTGCTACTACTTCCACTACTACTCCTGCCACTACTACTACTATTACTATAGCAACTGTAGCTACTACTACTACCACCGCTACTACGGTTGCTACTACTTCCACTACTACTCCTGCCACTTTTGCTACTGCTAGTACAACTTCTATTGTGACTACTAGTAATGCTAATGCTACCGCTGTACCACTACGACTACTACAACCACTACAAATTTTGCTAATACTACTGCTGCTGCTGCTGCCGCTACTGACACTATTGCTACTGCTACTACATCTACTCAAACTACTACTGCTACAACTGCTACTACTACTGCTACTAATATTGCGACTGCTGCTACTACTACTTCTGCTACAGCTACTACTATTACTACTGCTACTACTACTGCTACTAATGTTGAGACTGCTGCTACTACTACTTCTGCTACGGCTACTACTATTACTACTACTACTACTGCTGTTACTACTATTATTGTTACTACTATTACTACTACTATACTACTAGTGCAACTACTGCGGCTGCTGCTTCTGCTACAACAGCAACAACAACTACTACTACTAGTACTACTGTTGCTAGTGCTATTGCTACTGCTATGACTGCTACTATGGCCACTACTACTACTACTACTACTACTGCTAGTAGTACTACTAGTACTATTGTTGCTGCTGCTACTACTACTAGTAGTACTACTCCTACTACTAATGTTGTTGTTGCTCCCTCGACTGCTGCTATTAGTACTACTACTATGACTAGTATTAATACTACTACTGCTTCTACAACTACCACTACTAGTATGACATCTACTACTACAACGACTGTTACTGCGACTAATAATACTACTGCTAGTAGTACCACTACTACTGCTACCACTAGTACTATACTACTGCTAATTTTACTACTGCCAATGCTACTATTACTTCTACTTCTACTTCTACTACTATTGCTTTTACCACTATTGCTACTATTACTGCTACTACTACTGCTATGATTGCTCCTGCGACTACTACTACGACGACGATTGCTGCTACAACTTTTACTACTACTATAACAACTACTACTACTACTACTGCTACCACTATTACTTCAACTAATACTACTATTACTACTACTACTACTACTACAACTACTATTAATGCTACTTTTACTGTTACTACTACTTCTGCTACTTCTACTAATGCTACTACTACTACTACGATTACTAATGCTGCTGCTGCTACTACTTTGGAACCGCTACTATTATTACTACTACTACTGCTACTACTACTACAGCTACTACTACTGCTATGACTACTACTAATACTACTGCTGCTACTGCTACTACTACAACAACAACTACTACTACTACTTCTATTACAACACTTGCGGCTGCTACTACTGCCACTACTGCAACTACTACTACCACTACAGCAGCTGCTACTACCACAACTACTCTAACTAGTTCTACTACCACTATAACTTCTACTACTACTGCTACTACTGCTACTACTACTTCTACTACTTATACTACTGCTATTGCTGCTACTACTACTATTAAAACTACCAATCCGAATGCTACAAAAACTACTAATACTACTACTACAACTACTACCACTACTACTACTACTACTAATACTACTACTACTATTATATTGCTCCTACTATTGCTACTGCTACTACCGTTTCTACTACTACTGCTACTACTGTTAGAACTACTATATCTATTACTACTACTACTACTACTACTACTACTATTACTTCAACTTCTACGATTACTACTGCTACTCCTACAATAAAAACAACAACTACTACTACTACTACATTGACATACAACTACTACTACTACAGCTACTACTACTACTGCTGCTGCTTCTACTACTAGTATTACTACTACTACAACAACAACTACTACTACTACTACTACGACTACAACAACAACAAAAACTACTACTCCAGCTACAACGACTACTAATACTACTTCCACTACTTCTACTGCCACTCCTACTCCTACTCCTACTATGACTACTACTACTAGTACTACAACTAGTAGTACTACTACTACTACAACTACTACCAGTACTACTACTAGTACTAGTACTACTACAACAACAACTCCTACTCTTACTACTACTTGTACTACTACTACTACAATTGCTACTACCACTACTGCTTCTGCCAGTACTACTCCTACTGCAACAACTACTACTAGGACTTCTACTACAACTACTACTACCGCTACTGCTACTACTACTACCGCTACTGCTACAAATGCTACTACGAGTATGACTACTGCAACTACAACTACTACTGCTTCTGCTACTACTTCTACTACCACTACTACTACTACAACTACAACTACTGCCACTACTATAGATACCTCGACTAATGCTACGTTTGCAACTATTATGTCTACAACTACTACTACCCCTTTAGCCGCTACAGTTATAGCTACTACTGCTACTAATACTACTACGGCGGATGCTACAACTACTACTACTAATGCTGCTGCTGCTACTAATCCTGCAACAACTACTTCTACTACTACTACTGCTACTACTAGAGCTTCTACTGTAACTATAAATACTCATACTCTTGCTGCTGCTATTAGTACAACAACAATAACTACTACTACTGCAACTACTTCTTCTACTACTACTTTTGTTGGTAGAAATACTGCTATTAGTAGTATCGCTATGGCAACTACTACTGCTGCTGCTGTTGATAATACAACTATTGCTACTACAACTAATACTGCTAATAATACTTCTACTACTACTACTACAACTATTGCTACAACTAATACTACTACAACTATAACAACAATAATAACTATTACTACTACTACTAACACTGCGACTGCTACTACTATCGGTACTACTCCTACAACAACAACTATTACTACTACTCTACTGCTACTGCTACTACTACAACAACTACTACTGCTTCTACTTCTATGACTTATACTACTACTGCTACTACTACTACTACTACTTCTACTACTACTACTACTATTGGTACTTCTACTATTGCTACTATTGCTACTTCCGCTACTATCGTTACAACTACTACCACTACTACTAGTCCTACCGCTACAATTGCTGCCATTACTACTTTTCAAACTACTATTACTATTGCTAAGACTACAACTATGACAACTATTGCTACTACTACTACTACTACTTCTTCTGCTTGAACTACTATTGCTACTAATACTTCTATTACTGCAACAACTGCTGCCACAGCTACTAATACTATAGCTGTTATGACTACTTCTCATATTACCACAACTTTAACTACAAGTACTGCTACCACTACTTCAGCTTATATACTACTATTATTATTGCTAGTACAACTACTACAAGTATAATTGTTACTATAAGTACAACTACAACTACTACTACTTCTACTACTACTGTTGCTCCGACTGCTACAGCTGCTACTGAAACTCCCGCTACTACTACTACTACTGCTGCTGCTGTTGCTGCTACCACTAGTACTACTGCTACTACTTCTATTACGACAACAACTTATACTATTACTGCTAGTATTGCTGCTAATGTACTATTACTACTACTGCAACTACTACTACTCCTAGTCCTACTACTATTACTACATTACTACTACGACTACTACTACTACTATTCCAACTAATACTACTACTACTACAATAACTTCTACATCTACTAGTACTACTGCTGCTGC
>RXID01017432.1:0-17303 GCA_005019695.1 Trichopus zeylanicus subsp. travancoricus
ATTAGTAGTAGTAGTCGCAATAGTGGTACTTGTAGTAGGTGTAGTTGTTGTAGTAGTAGTAGCGGTAGTAGTAGTTGTAGTAGTTATAGTACTAGCAGTAGTACAAGTTGCACTTGTAGTAGTAGCAGTAGTTGCTATAGTAGTAGTAGTTTCCGGAGTAGTAGTAGTAGTAGCTTATGTTATTGGAGTACTAGTCGCCGAAGTAGTAGTAGTAGTGATGGTGGTGGTGGTGGTGGTGGTCGTAGTAGTAGTAGTAGCAGCAACAACAACAGTAGCAGTTGTTGTCGTCAGAGTGATAGTAGTAGTAATAGTTGTATGAGTAGCAGTAGGAGTAGTACTATTAGTCGAAGTAGTAATAACAGTAGCTATAGTAGAAGTAGGAGCAGTAGTAGTGGTAGTAGCAGAATGAGTAGTAGTAGTAGTAGTAGCAGGGGTAGTGATAGTTGAAGTGGCAGTAGTCATAGTTGTAGTAGTAGTGCTAGCAGTAGTTGTTATACTATTTGTAGTAGTTAAGGTAGAAGAAGTAGTAGTAGTAGTAGTAGTAGTAGTAGTAGTAGTAGTAGTAGTAGTGGTAGTAGTCGTCAAAGTAGTAGTAGTTGTTGTTGTTGTCGTAGTAGTAGCAGCAATAGCAGTAGTAGTAGTTGTCATAGTAGTAGCAACAGTAAGAGTAGTAGCAGCAGTAGTAGATGTTGTAGTAGAAGTTATTGTGGTATTAGTTTTAGTTGAAGTTGTTGTGGGAATAATAGTTGTAGTAGTAGGCGTAGGAGTAGGAGATGTAGGAGTGGCAGTAGTAGTAGTTGTAGTGGTAGTTGTAGTAGTAGCAGTTGTTGTAGTAGAAGTAGTCATAGTAGTAGCAGCAAGACTAGTAGTAGAGATGTACTAGTAGAAGTAGCGGTTGTAGCAGCAGCAGCAGTAGTAATACTTGTAGTGGTAGTTATAGTAGTAGCAGTTGTTGTAGTAGTACTAGTCGTAGTAGTAGAAGCAAGACTAGTAGTAAAGATGTATTAGTAGTAGTAGCGGTAGTAGCAGCAGCAGTAGTAGTAGTAGTAATAGGAGTAGTTGTAGTGGTGGTAGTAGCAGTAGTGCAAGTGGTAGTAGTAGAAGTAGTAATAGTAGAAGTAGTAGCACTAGTAGCAGTAGTAGTATCAGTAGTAGTAGCTGAAGCAGTTCCAGTAGCAATGGTAGTAATAGTAATAATTGCAGGAGTTGCATTAGTTGTATTAATAGAAGGGGCTGTAGTAGTAGTACTAGTAGCAGTTGTAGCTGCTCTAGCTGTAGTAGTAGATGTAGTAGTAGCAGCGGGAATCGTAGTGGCAGTAGTAGTAGTAGTAGAAGTCGTAGTGGCAGTAGTAGCTATAGTAACGTTAATAGAAGTAGTTGTAGGAGTAGCAGTAGCAGTAGTAGCTGTAGTAGTAGTTGTTTTTGTTGTAGTAACAGTAGCGAATTAGCAGCTGCAGCAGTAGTACTATTAGTAGGAGCAGCAGTCGTAGTAGAAATAGCACTAGCAGTAGTAGTAGCAGCATTAGTAGTAGTAGTAGTAGCAATAGTAGTATTAGAAGTAATAATGGTAGTAGCAGCAGGAGTACTTGTTGGGGTATTAGCAGTGGTAGTGGTAGTAGTAGTAGTAGTAGTAGTAGTAGTAGCAGCAGCAGCAGCAGTAGTAGTAGTGGTTGTTGTTGTAGTAGTAGAAATAGTAGTAGCCCTTGGAGTAGCAGTAGTAATAGTATTAGCAATAGTAGTAGTAAAAGTAGAAGTTGTTATAGTTGCAGTAGTAGTAGCAGTGGTAGTAGTATTGTTAGTAGCAGTAGTTGTAGTAGTAGTAGTTGTAGTAGTAGTTGTAGTAGTAGTAGTAGTTAAAATAGTATTTGTTGCAAAAGTAGAAGTAGTATCGGTAGTAGTAGTAGCTTAATAAGTAGGAGGAGTAGTAGTAGAATAAGCAGCAGTAGCAACAGTACTACTAGTAGTACTACTAGTGGTAGTAGTAGTAGTAGCATAAAAAGCAGCAGCAGTAGCAATAATAGTAGCATCTATAGTAGTAGTAGTTGTGGTATTAGCAGCATTGGTTGTAGAAGTAATAGTAGTCGCAGTAGTAGTAGTAGCATTAGTGGTTGTAGTAGTAGTAGTAGCAGCAGTAGCAGTAGCAACAGTAGTAGTAGTAGGAGCCACTGTTGCAGTAGCAGTTGTGGTGGCAGTAGTAGTAGTAGTAAAGTAGTAGCAGCAGCATTAGCTGCCGCAGCAGTAGCAGTAGTAGCAGTAGTTGTTGTTGTATAAGCAATAGTAGTAGTGGTAGTAAAAGTTATTGTCGTAGTAGTACCCATTGTAGTAGTAGTAGCAATTGTAGAAGTAGTTGTAGTAGGAGTAGTAGTTGTTGTCGTTGTAGCAGTAGGAGTATCGGTAGTAGTAGTAGTAGTAGTAATTGTAGTAGTAGTAGAAGTAGCAATAGCAGTTGTAGCAGTATTAGTAGTGGTAGTAGTAATAGTAGCGGCAGTAGTAGCTACAGCAAAAGCAGTAGTAGAAGCAGTAGTAGTAGTTGTGGAAGTAGTAGTAGTAGTAGTAGTACCCGTTTTGCAGCAGTAGCAGTTGTCGAAGTAGTAGTGGTAGTAGCAGCAACAATAGTGTTAGTAATAGTAGTAGCCATAGTAGTGCTAGTAGTTGTGGGAATTATAGTAAGAGCGGTTAAAGTAGTAGCAATAGCAGAAGTTATTATTGTAGCAGAAGTATTAGTAGCAATAGCAGAAAGAGCAACATCAGTTGTAGCAATTGTAGAAGTAGCAACAACAATAGCAGTTGTAGCAGCAATAGTCGTTATAGTAGTAGCAGTAATAGCAATAGTCATGCTAGTGGTAATCATAGTAGTAGTAGTAGCAGGAGTAGTAGTAGTAGTAGTTGTAGTAGTAGAAGTGGTGGTAGTAGTAGTGGTAGTCATAGTAATAGTAGTTGTAGTATTGGTATCAGTAGTGCATGTAATAGTAGTAGTAGTAGAAATAGTTCGAGTAGTTGCAATGGTAGTGCTAGCAGTTGTCGTAGTAGCAATTGTAGAAGTAGGAGTTGTTGTAATAGTCCTAGTAGTAGTAGTAGCTGGAGTAGTGGGAGTAGTAGTAGTAGTAGCATTAGTAGTAGCACTTATAGTAGTAGAAGTAGTAGTAGTAATAGTAGTAGTAGTAGTAGTAGTAGTAGTATTGGTAGGAGTAGTAGTAGCAGCAGTAGTAGAAGTAGTAGGAGTAGTAGTAGTAGTCGTAGTTGTAGCAGTAGTTGCAGTAGTGTAGTAGTTGTAGTAGTAGTAGTTATTGTTGTTGTAGTAGTAGTAGTAACAGTAGTATTACTAGTACTGGTAGTAGAAGTAGTTGATAGTAGTAGGATTAGTAGCAGTATTAGTAGTTGTAATAGGAGAATTTGTAGCAATGGTAGTAGTAGTAATAATAGTCGTAGTAGTAGGAGTAGTAGAAGTTGCAATAGGAGTAGTGGTAGTAGTCATTGGAGTATTAGTAGTATTGGTTGTAGTAATAGTAGTAGTAGGAGTAGTAGTAGATGCAGTTGTAGTAGTGGTAATGGTTGTAGCAGTTGTTGTAATATTAGTAATGGTAATAGTGGTAGTTGTGGGAGTAGTAGTAATTATTGTAGAAGCAGCAACAACAGCAATAGTAGTAGTATTAGTAGTAGTAGTTGTTGTTGTTGTTATAGTAGTAGCATTAGTAGCAAAAGTGGTAGAAGTAGATGTAGTATCAACAGTAGTGGTAGCAGTAGAAATAGCAGTAATAGTAGTAGCAATAGTAGTGGTGATAGAAGTGGTAGTTGTAGTTGTAGCAGCAGTAGCAGTACCAGTATTATTTGTAGTTGCAGTAGTAGTAGCAGTACTAGTAGTTGTTGTAGTAGTAGAAGCAACAGTAGTGGCAGTAGTACTAGCAGTAGTAGCAGTAGTAGCAGTAGTAGTTGTTGTAATTGTAGCAGCAGCAGTTGTCGTAGTAGTTATTGTAGTAGCAGTAGCCGCAGGAGTAGTAATAGCAGTAGTAGTCGCAATAGTTGTAGCAGTAGCAGGAGGAGAAGAGTGTTAGTTCAAATAGTGGTAGTAGTAGAAGTAGCAGTAGTAGTAGTAGTACTAATAGTAGTAGTAGTAGTACTAGCAACAGTAGTAGAAGTAATAGTACTAGTACTACTAGTAGTAGTAGTAGTAGCCTCAGTAGTAGTAGTAGTTGTTGTAGTAGTAGTAGTAACAGTAATAGTAATAGTTGTACAAGTTGTTGTAGTGGTAGTGAAGTCGCATTAGTAGAAGTAGTTGAAGTAGCAATAGAAGGAGTAGTAGTTGTAATGGTAGCAGTAGCGGCGACATCATTAGTAGTAGTACTATTATTAGTAGTAGTAATAGTTGTTGTTGTAGTAGTAGTAGAAATAGTAGTATTAGTAGTCGTAGTGGTAGTAGTAGCCACAATATTAGTAGCTGTTGTAGTTGTAGTAGTAGTAGTAGTAGTAGTAATAATAGAAGAAGTAGCAATAGTAGGTTGTTGTTGTAGTAGTAGTAGTAATAGTAATAGTAATAGTTGTACAAGTTGTCGTAGTGGTAGTGAAGTCGTAGTAGTAGAAGTAGTTGTCGTAGCAATAGAACAAGTAGTAGTTGTAATGGTAGAAGCAACAACAACATCGTTAGTAGTAGTAGTATTATTAGTAGTAGTAATAGTTGTTGTTGTGGTAGTAGTAGAAATAGTAGGATTTGTAGTCGTAGTGGTAGTAGTCACAACAATATTAGTAGCTATTGTTGTAGTAGTAGTAGTAGTAGTAGTAGTAGTAGTAGTAGTAGCAACAATAGTAGAAGAAGTAGCAATAGTAGAAGTAGTAGTAGTAGTAGCAATAATAGCAATAGCAGTAGGAGCAGTAGTAATAGCGGCAGCAGTAGTAGTCGTAGTAGTTATTGTAGCAGTAGTAGTAGTTGTAGAAGTAGTAGTAGTAGTAGTAGTCGTAGTAGCAGTAGTTGTAGTAGTAATAGCCATAGTAGTACTAGTAGTAGAGGAAGTTGTAGTAATAGCAGTTGAAGTAGTTGCAGTAGCAGCAGTTATTGTCAAAGTAGAAGTTTTAGTAGCATTAGCAGCAAGTGTAGTAGTAGTTGTAGTAGAAGCAGTAGTAGCAGTAGTAGTTGTCGTAGTAGCAGTGGTTGTAGGAAAAGTTGTAGTAGTAGTAGTATTAGTACTAGTAGTAGTAGGAGAAGAAGTGGAAGTAGTAGTAATACTTGTAGGAGTAGTAGTACTAGTAGGAGTAGTAGTCGTAACAGTGATATTAGTATTAGTGGCAGTAGCAGCATTAGTAGCAGTAGTAGCAGCAGTTGTAGCAGTAGTGGCAGTAGCCGTAATAATTGTATCAGTAATAGTAATTGTTGTTTTAGAAGTAGCAGTAGTAGTAGTAGTTGCAGTTATAGAACTAGTAGTTGCAGTAGCAGTACTAGTAGCAATAGTAGTGGTAGTAGTAATCATGGTAATAGTAGTAGGAGTAGTAGTAGTAGAAGTCGTAGTAGTAGTAGCTAATGTAGTATTAGTGGTGGTAGTAGTAGTTATTGTTGTAGTAGTAGCAGTAGTAGTATTGGTGTCAGTAGTAGTAGTAGTAGTAGTAGCAATACTAGTGGTAGTAGTTGCAGCAACAGCAGTAGGAGTAGCAGTTGTAGTAGTAGTGGTAGTACTAGTAGCAACAACAGTAGTAGTAGAAGTAGTAGTAGCACTAGTAGCAGTAGCACTAGTAGCAGTAGCAGTAGTAGTGGGAGTAGTTGTAGTAGTAGCTATAAAAGTAGTTGCAGCAGGAGCAGTAGTAGTTGTTGTAGTGGCTGAAGTGATAGTGCTAGTAGTTGCGGTTGTAGTAGCAGTAGCAATAGTTGTGGTAGTAGTAATCATAGTAGTAGTAGTAGTAGTAGATGGAGTAGTAGTAGTCGTATTCGTAGTAGTTGTAGTGGTAGTAGTAGTAGTTGTTGCAGTAGTAGCAGTAGTAGTAGTATTGGTATCTGTTGTAGTAGTAGTAGTGTTAGTAGTGGTAGTAGTAGTAGGAGGAGTAGTAGCTATAGTAGTAGTAGTAGTAGTAGATGGAGTAGTAGTAGTCGTATTTGTAGTAGTTGTAGTGGTAGTAGTAGTAGTTGTTGCAGGTCGTACGCAGAGTAGTAGTATGGTATCTGCTTGTAGTATTATAGTGTTAGTAGGGGCTACGTAGTAGTAGGAGGTAGTAGTAGCTATCGTCGTAGTAGTAGGTAGTAGTTGTGTAGTACTCCTAGTAGTTACCGTAGTGGTCAGTTAATGTAACACAGTATTAGTATTTTTCATAGTATTAGTACTAGTAGTCAGCGCAGCAGTATAGTAGTAGTATAGTCATAGAATAGTCTTGATAGTAGTAGTAGTAGTAGTAGTAGTAGTAGTAGTAGTAGAGGGAGTAGTAGTAGTAGTAGTAGTAGTAGTAGCATCAACAGCAGTAGTAGCAGGAGTAGTTGTAGTTGCAGTTGTACTAGTAGTAGAAGTAGTAGTAGTGGTTGTAATAGGTGTAGTAGTAGCAGTACCAGTAGTAGTAGCGGAAGGAGTGATAATTGTAGTAGTTCTAGCAATAGTTGTAGTAGCAGTACTAGTAGGAGTAGTAGTTGTACTAGTGGTAGTAGTTGTAGTAGTTGCAATGGCAATAGCAATAGGAGCAATAGTTGTAGTTGTAGTAGTAGTAGTTGTTGTTGCTCTTATAATAGTAGTATTAGCAATAGTAGTAGAAGTAGTTGTTGTTGTAGTAACAGCAGTAGTATAATTTGGAGTAGTAGTAGTAGCAGTAATAATATTAGTATTAGTCGTTGTAATAGTAGTGGCACGAGTTTGTGTAGGAGTAGTTGTAGTAGTACGAGTAGTACTTCTAAAAGTAGTTGTTGTAGCAGTACTAGTAGGAGTAGGAATAGTAGTAGTCGTAGTAGTAGTGGCAGTATAATGGTAGTAGTCGTAGTAGTAATAGTGATAATAGTACCAGTAGCGGTGGGAGTAGTAGTAGTAGGAGTAGCAGCCACAATAGGCATAGTAGTAGTTGTAGTTCTATTAGTATTAGTAGTAGTAGTAGTAGTAGAAGCAATAGAGTAGCAGTAGTAGTAGTAGTAGCTATAGTAGCCGAAGTTGCAGTAGTAGTAGTAGTAGTAGTTGCGGTATAGTAGCCGCAGTAGTAGTAGTTATTGTAGTAGCAGTTGTGTCAGTAGTAACAGTAGCAGTATTATTAGTTGAAATAGTAGTAGTTAATGTTATAGTTGTAGTAGTAGAAGCAGTAGTAGTAGCAATAGCAGTTGTAGTAGCAGCAGTAGTAGTGGTGGTAGTATTAGCAGTAGTATTGTAGCAGTTGAAACCAAAGTAGTAGTTGCAGTAGCAATTGGTGTTGTGATTGTGTGGTTGTAGCAGTAGCCATAATAGTAGTAGCAGTAATTGTATTAGCGGCAGAAGTAGCAATAGTAGCAGTAGTAATAGTAGTTGTTGTTGTGGTAGTTGTAGTTGTAGCACTTATAGTTGCAGTAGCAGTGGTGTTACGCATAGTAGTAGTAGGAGTAGTAATAGTAGTAATCGTCGTAGTATTAGTAGGTATAGTAGTAGTAGTAGTAGGAGGAGGAGGAGTAGTAGTAGTTGCAGCAGTATAAATGGTAGTAGTATTGGTGGCGGTAGTAGTGATAGTAGTATGTGTAGGTGTAGTAGTAGTAGTAATAGTAGTGGTAGTAGTAGTTGTAGAAGTAATACAAGTAGTTGCCATAGTGGTAGTAGTAGCAGTAGTAGTAGTTGCAGTATTAGTAGTAGTAGTACTTGTACTAGTAATAGTAGTAGTAGTAGCGGGAGTAGTAGTAGTAGTAGCAGTAGCAGTATCAGTAGAAGTATTAGCATTAGTTCTAGTTGTAGTAGTTGTAGTAGTAGAAGTAGTAGCAGATGTAGCAGCAGTATGAGTAGTAGTTGTAGTAGTAGTAGCTGTAGTAGTATTTGTAGCAGCAGTAGTAGTAGGAGTAGAAGTAGTAGCAGTCATGGGAGTCATAATAGTATATGTTGAAGTAATAGTAGAAGTACGAGTAGCAATAGTTGCAGAAGGAGTAGTAGTAGTGGTAGTAGCAAAAGTAGCAGTAATAGTTGTAGTAACAGTTGTAGTCGTAGGTGTAGTAGTAATTCAAGTAGTATTAGTTGTCGTAGTAGTGTAGCAGTAGTAGCAGTAGTAGTCATAGTAGTTGTTGTGGAAGTAGTAGTTGTAGTCACAGTAGTAGTAGTAGAAGTAGCGGCAACAAGAGTAGTGGTAGTAGTAGTGGTGGTAGCAGTTTGAGTAGCTGTAGTAGCCGTAGCAGCTGAAGTAATAGTAGTAGTCGTAGTAGTAGCAGTAGCAGTAGTTGTTGTAGTAGTACTAGTTGTAATAGTTGCAGTAGTACTAATAGCGGTAGTAGTAGTTGTAGAAGTAGTAGTAGTAGTAGTAGTAGTAGTCATCATCGTAGTGGTAGTAGTAGCAGTAGGAGGAGTAAAAATAGGAGTAGGAGTAGTAGTAGAAGTTGAAGTAGTAATAGTATTAATATTAGTAGTAGCAGTAGTTGCAGTAGTAATAGTAGTCGTAGTAGTAGTAGGAGTAGTAGTAGTAGTAGCTGTAGAAGTACTGGTAGTAGCAATAGAAATAGAAATTGTCGTAATAGTAGTAGTAGTAGCAGCAGCAATAGCAATAGTAGTAATAGTAATTGTAGTAGTAGGAGGAGTAGTAGCAGAAGTACCAGTACATGTAGCAGAAGTACCAGTACATGTAGAAAAAGTAGTAGCAAAAATAGTAGTAATAATAGTAGGAGTAGTAGCAGTAGTAGTAGTTGTAGTAGAAGTAGGAGTAGTAATAATAATTGTATTAGTAATAATAGTAGTGGTAGGAGTAGAAGTAATGGTAGTAGCAAAAGTAGTACTTGCAGTAGTAGTGGTAATAGTTCTAGTAGTTGTAGTAGTAGTGGTAGTAGTTGTTGTTGTTGTTGTAGTAGTAATAGTAGTAGTAGTAGTAGTAGTAGTAGTAGTAGTAGTAGTAGTAGTAGTAGTAGTAGTAGTAGTAGTAGTAGTAGTAGTAATAGTAATAGAATTTGTAGTAGTAGTAGTAGTAGTAGTACAGGTAGTAGTAGAGGTCGTAGTTGTATTAGTAGCAGTAGGAGTAGTAGTAGTAGTAGTAGATGTAGTAGTAGTAATAATAGTAGTAGTTGTAGTTGTAGTAGTAGTAATAGTAGTAGTAGTTGTTGTTGTTGTAGTAGTAGTTGTTGTAGTAGTAGTAGTAGTAGTAGTAGTAGTAGTAGTAGTAATAGTAGCAGCAGCAGTAGTAGTCGTAGTAGTAGTTGTTGTTGTAGCTATTGTAGTTGTGGTAGCAATAGTGGCAGTAGTGCTATTAGTAGTAGCAAAAGATGTTGTTGCTCTTGTCGCAGTAGTAGCAGTAGTAAAACTCATTGTACTACTAGTGGCCGTTGTAGTAGTAGTGGTAGAAGTTGTTGCAAGAGCAGCAGTAGTGGTAGTTGTAACAGAAGCAGCAGCAGTAGCAGTCGTTGTAGCAATAAATGTTGTTGTAGTAGCACTAGCAACAGTGGCAACAGTAGCAGAAGTAGTTGTGTTGTAGTAGTAGTAGTGTTCACTATAGTAGTAGTAGTAGCAGCAGTAATAGTAGCCGTAGTAGTTGTTGTTGTAGCGCAGTTGTAGCAGAAGTAGTAGTAACAGTAGAAGGAGTTGTAGCGGTAACAATAGTAGTAGTAGTAGTAGTAGTAGCTGGAGTAGTAGTAGTTGTAATAGTAGTAGTAGTAGTAGTTCTAGGAGTAGTAGTAGTCGTAGTAGTGGTACTGGTAGTAGCTATAGTTGTAGTAGTAGTAGGAGTAGTAGTAGTTGTAATAGTAGTAGCTATAGTAGGAGTTGTAGTAGTAGTAGTAGTTGTAGCAGTAGTAGTAGTTGTAGTAGGAGGAGTTATAGTAGAGGTACGAGTACCGGTAGTTGCATTAGTAGTAGTAGTGCAAGTGGCAATAGTAGTAGTATTAGTAGTAGTAATAGTAGTACTTGTAGGATTAGTAGTAATTCAAGTAGTAGTAGTCGTAGTACAAGTAGTAGACGGAGTAGTGGTAGTCGCAATAGTTGTAGTAGAAGTAGCTGCAGCAAGAGTAGTAGCAGTAGCAGGGGTAGTAGTAGTAGTAGTAGTAGTAGAAGAAGAAGAAGAAGAAGAAGAAGAAGTAATTGTTGTAGTAATAGTAGCAGGAGTAGTCGTAGGTTTAGTAATAAAAGTTGGGAGTACCAGTAGTAATAGTAGTTGTAATAGCAGTAGTAGCAGTAGTAGTGGTAGTAGGAGGAGGAGGAGTGGTAGTAGTAGTAGCCGTAGTAGCAGTAGCAATAGTAGTATGAGTAGTAGTGTTTGTCGTAGTATCTTTAATAGTAGTAGTAAGAATGGTAGCTGTAATATTAGTAGTAGTAGTTTTTTTTGTAGTAGTAGTGGCAATAGCAAGTGTAGCAGTCGTAATAATAATAGTCATAGTAGTAATAATAGTAGCAGTAATATTAGTAATATTAGTATTTTTACTAGGTGCGTTAGGAGTAGTAGTAGTGTTAGACGTAGTAATAGCAGTAATTGTTGTTGTTGTAGTAGTAGTAGTAGTTGTAGTGGTAGAAGGAGTAGTAGTAGTGGTAGAAGTAGTAGGAGTAGTATTCGTAGTTGTAGTTGTTGTTGTTGTTGTCAAAGTAGTTGTGGCAATAGTAATAGTAATAACTTGTAGTGCAGTAAGCAGCAGTCGTTGTAGTAGACGAGTAGTAGTTGTTTGTTATAGAGTAATAGTTGCGTATTCGTTCGTAATACTCCTCGCGTTGCAGCGTCGTAGTAGTAGTCGTCAGAGTAGTAGTGTAGCTGTAGTAGTATTAGTTGTAGAAGTAGTAGTTGTTGTTGTTCGTAAGTCGTAGTAGTAGTAGTAGTATCTTGTAGCCGTAGTAGTAGTAGTAGTCTGCTGTTAGGTGTAGTAGTTGTAGCTCCCAATAGTGTTCTCGTGGTCGTAGTGTAGATGTCGTACTAGTCGTTTGTGTAGTATTAGTAGTTAGGCAATAGTATAGTTATAATAGTCAAAGTAGTAGTAGTCGTTAGTTCTTTTAGTAGTAGTCGGGTTGAAGTGTAGTAGTAGTAATAGTAGTAGTAGTAGTAGTAGTAGCAACAGTGGTAGTAAAAGTAGTAATAGAAGTTCTAGTTGTAGTAGTAGTTGTTGTTGTAGTAGTAGTAGTAGTAGTAGTAGTAGTTGTAGTATTGGTTGCAGCAGTTGTAATTGTTGTAGTGGTAGTAGTAGTATTAGAAGTACTAGTAGTATTAGTAGTACTGGTGGTAGAAATATTATTATCCTAGTGGGAGTAGTAGTGGTTGTAGTAGTAGTTATTCTAGCCGCTGAATTGATCGTAGCAGAAGTAGTAGTTGTTGTAATAGTAGTAGTAATAGTAATAATAGTAGTAGTACTAGTAGTAGTCGCAGTTATAGTAGTTGTTCTAGTAGCAGTACTAGTAGCAGTCGTAGTAGCAATAGTCGTAGTCATTGTAGTAGTAGTAGCAGTAGTAGTAGTAGTAGTAATAGTAGTAGTAGTAGTAATAATATTAATTGCAGAATTAGTAGCAGCGGCATTGGTAGTAGTAGTATTAGCAGTAGCGGTAGTAGTAGTTGAATTTGTAGTAGTAGCAACAGTAGCAGTACTAGTAGAAGTAGTAGTAGTTAAAGCAGTAGTAACTATAGTAGTAGTATTTGGGGTAGTAGCAGCAGTACTAGTAGTGTTAGTAGTAGCAGGAGTAGTAGTATCAATAGTAACAAAAGCAGTAGTTGCAGTAGCTGTAAGAGTTGTAGTAGTAGCAGTAGCCGTAATAGTAGTAGCAGTTGTAGTATTAGCCATAGTTGTAGCAGTAGTAGTTATTGTCGGAGAAGGTGTAGTAGTAGTCGCAGTAGTTGTTGTTGTTTGAGAAGTAGCAATAGTAGCAGTAGTAGTAATCGAAGTGGTAGTAGCAGCAGTAGCTGTGGTAGTAGTAGTAGTAGTAGTAGTAGCAGTCGCAATAGTAGTGGGAGCAGGAGTGGTAGTAGTAGAATAGCTAGTAGTACTTGTAATAAAGGAGCAGTATTCTCTATAGTAGCAGTATTCTCTATAGTAGTAGTTATAGTAGTAGCAATAGTTGTAGTAGCAATAGTAGCAGCAACAGTAGTTCTAGTAGCAGTAGCAGTAGCAGTAGTAGTAGCAATAGTAGTAGTGGTGGTGGTAGATGTGTTAGTAGTGTCATAAGTAGCTGTAATAGTAGTAGTAGTACTAGTAGTAGTAGTAGTAGTAATAATAGCAACAGTAGCAAAATAGTGCTAGTTTTAATAGTAGTGGTAGCAATTATAGTTGCACCAGTAGTAGTATTAGTAGAAGTAGTTATAATAGCACTAGTAGTAGTAGTAGCAGTATTTGCAATAGTAGTAGTAATAGTAGCAATTCGTGTAGTAGCAGCAGCAGTAGTAGTTGTACTAGCAATAGCAGTCGTATTTGTGGCAGTCGTAGGAGTAGCAGCAATTGTAGTAGTAGTAGTAGCAGCTATAGCATATGAAAGGGGAGTAATAGAATCAGTAGGAGTAGCAGTACAAGTTACAATAGTAGGAGTGAGACTAATAGTAGTATTGGCATTGATATTAGTAGTAGTGAAAATATAAGTAGCAATAGCGCCAAGCATAGCAGTAGTTGTAGTTATAGTAGCTGTAGCAGTAGCAGTAGCTAAAGTAGTTGTAGGAATAGTAGTAGTAGTTGTTGTTGTTGTAGTAGCAGCAGTAGTAGCAGCAGCAGTAGTATTTTGAGTAGTAGTAGCAATAGGAGTAGTAGTATTAGTAGTAGGAGTGAGATTAGAAGCAATAGTGGTAGTAGAAGAAGTAGTAGCAGAAGTGGTAGAATTAGTAACAGTAGTAGTAGTAATAGTTGTCACAGTTGCAGAAATAGTAGGAGTCATAGTAGTTGTAGCAGTAGTAGGAATTGTAGTAGTAATAGCAGCAGTAGTAGTCGTTGTAGAGGTAGCAGTAAGAGTAGTAGCTACAGTAGTAGTAGTGGTAATAGTAGTAGTAGTCGGAACAGTAGTAGCAGCAGTTGTGGGAGGTGGAAAAGTTTGAGTACTAGTAGCTGCAGCAGTATGAGTAGTTGTAGGAGTAGCCTTAGTCGTGGTAGTAGTACTACTAGTAGTAGTAGTATAGTATTAGTAGTTGTTATTGTAATAGTGGCAGTAGCAGTGCCAATAGTAGTAGCAGAAGTAGTTGTAGCAGTTGTAGTAGAAGTGGACATATAATAGTAGTAGTAGCAGCAGTAGTAGTATAATAGTTGTAGTATTAGTATTAGTAGCAGCAGCAATTGTATTAAGAGTAGTAGTAGGAGTAGAATCAACTATATTAGTAGTAGTTATTATTGTTGTAGTAGTACGAGCAGTCATAGTAGTAGTTGTTGTAAGAGAAGTAGTAGGACAATAAGTAGTAGTAGTAATACTAGCAGTAGCAGTTTTAGTAATAGTAGCAGTAGTCAAAATAGTTGTGGCAGTAGTAGTGTAGTAGTAGTAGTATTAGTAGTATTGTTAGCAATAGTAGTGGCTGTAGTTGTTGTAGTAATAGCAGTAGAACTAGTAATAGTAGCAGTAGTTGAAGTAGTAGTAGTTGTTGTACTAATAGTAGTTGTAGGAGCAGTAGTAGAAGTGGTTGTAACAGTAGTAGTGATAGCCGTAGCAGTAATAGTAGCAGTAGTTGTAGCAGTATTAGTATTAGCGGTAGCAGTACTAGTGATAATATTGTGGCAGCAGTTGTTGTGGCAGTCGCAGTAGCAGTGGTAGCAGTTGTTGTAGGAGTAAGAGGAATAGTAGTAGCAGTAGGAGTGGTAGTAATAGTAGCTGTAGTAGGAGTGAGAGTAGTAGTAGTATTGGAAGTAGTAGTACTATTATTGGAAGTAGTAGTAGTAGTAGAAATAGTAGTAGTAATAGCTCTAATCGTACTAGTAGTTGTAGTAGTAGCAACAGTAGTAGTAGCCGCACAAGCAGTAGTTCCCGGAGAAATAGTTGCAGTTGTTGGAGTAGCAGTAGTAGTAGCAGTAGTAGTAGTAGTAGTAGTAGTAGAAGTAGTAGTGGTAGAAGTAGTAGTAGAAGTAGTAGTCCGAGTAGCTGTAGTGGTAGCAGTAGGAGGAGGAGAAGTAGTTGTTGTAGCAGTAGTAGTAGTAGTAGTAGTATCAACTATAGTAGTAGTTGTAGTAGTCACAATAGTAGTAGTAGGAGTAGCAGTAGTAGTAGTATTTGTTGTAGTAGTAATAATAGTAGTAGTAGCATTAGCATTCGTAGCAATTATGGTAGTAGTAGTGCAAGCTGTAGTAGTAGTAATAGCAATAGTAGTTATTGCAGAAGTATTATCTATGGCAGTAGTAGCAATTGCAGTAGTTGTAGCAGTGGGAGTGGCAGTACTAGTAGTAACAGTATTAATAGTAGTAGTTGCAATTGGAGTCGTAGTAGCATTAGTTATAGCGGTAGGAGCAGTGGTAGTTGTAATAGTTGTAGCAACTGTGGTACTAATAGTAGTAGTAGTAGTAGTAGCTGGAGCGACAGTAGTAATATTATGAGTAGTAGTATGAAAAGTAGTCGTAGTGGTAGTAGTAGTAGGAGTGAAAGTAGTAGTAGTAGTGGTATTAGTAGTTGCAGTAGTAGCGTAGTAGTCGTAGTAGTGCTAATAGTAGTAGTATTATTGTAGTAGCAGTAGTAGTGTTGGTAGTAGTAGTAGTAGTAGTAGTGGTGGTGGTGGTGGTGGTGGTAGAAGTAGTAGTAGTAGTGGCAGTCAGAGTAGGTGTAGTGGTAGCAATAGGAGGAGGAGAAGTAGTCGTTGTAGTAGTAGTAGTAGTAGTAGTATCAGCTATAGTAGTAGTTGTAGTAGTTGCAATAGTAGTAGTAGGTGTAGCAGTAGTAGTAGCATTTGTTGTAGCAGTAGCATTAGCATTCGTAACAGTTGTGGCAGTAGTAGTACGAGCTATAGTAGTAGTAATAGAAATAGTAGTTCTTGCAGAAGTATTAGTTGTGGCAGTAGTTGCAGTTGCAGTAGTTATAGCAGTGGGAGTGGCAGTACTAGTAGCAACAGTATTAATAGTAGCAGTTGCAAAAGGAGTAGTAGTAGCATTAGTTATAGCGGTAGGAGTAGTGGTAGTTGTAATAGTTGTAGCAGCTATGGTACGAATAGTAGAAGCAATAGTAGTTGAAGCGACAGTAGTAGTATTATGAGTAGTAGTAGCAAAAGTAGTCGTAGTGGTAGTAGTAGTAGGAGTAAGAGTAGTAGTAGTAGTGGTAGTAGTAGTTGCAGTAGTAGTGTAGTAGTCGTAGTAGTGGTAATAGCAGTCGTATTAGTGTAGTAGTAATAGTAGTGGTAGTATTAGCTGAAGTAGTAATAGCAATAGTAGAAGCAGCAGTAGCAATAGTCAGAGTAGTAGTAGTAGTAGTAGTAATAGCGGCAGTATTAGCAGTATGACGAGTAGTGGTTCGAGTAGGAGTAGAAGTAGTTGTTGTTGTTGTTGCAGTTGTTGTAGTAGTAGTTGTAGTACTAGTAGCACAAGTGGTGGTAGTAGTACAAGTCGTAGTAGTCGGAGTAGCAGTAGGGATAGTAGCATTAGTAGTAGTAGCAGTACTAGTAGTTCCAGCAGCAATAGTAGTAGTTGTTATAGCAGTAGTAGTAGCAGGAGGAGCAGGAGAAGGTGTAGTAGTATTAGTAGCAGTAGTAGTCGTAGAAGACGTAGTCGTAACCGAAGTAATAGTAGTAGCTGTCGTAGAAGGAGTGAGAGTAGCAGTAGTAGTGGTAGTTGTAGTAGTAGTAGTAGTAGCAGTAGTAGTAGTAGAAGTTTTGGTAGTAGGACTAGCAGTTGTGGCAACAACATTTTTAGCAGCAGTAGCAGCAGTAGTAGCCATAGAAGTGGTAGAAGTACTAGTAGTAAGTACTAGTTGTAGTTGTAAAAGTGTAGTAGTAGCTGTTGTAGTAGTACGAGGAGGAGTAGTAGGATTAGCAATGGTAGCAGTAGCAGTAGTAATAGATGTAGCAGTGGTAGTATTAGTAGTTGTGGTATTTGAAGCAGCAACAATGTAGTAGCCGTTGTAGTAGTAGTGGAAGTAGTAGTAGTAGTAGAAGTAGTAGTAGTACTAGTATCAGTAGCAACAGTATCAAGAGTTGTAGTAGTAGCAGTAGAAGCAGTAGCATTAGTAGTAGCACCACAAGTAGTAGTAGTAGTGCTACTAGTAGTAGTAGCAACAGTAGCAGCTGCAGTAGTAATCGTAGGAGTAGCAGTAGCCGTAGGAAAAGTAGTAGTGATAGTAGTAGTAGTAGTAATAATAGTAAATATAGCAATTGTAGCAATTGTAGCATGAGCAGTAGTAGTAGTAGAAGCAGAAGTGGGAGTAGCAATAGTAGCAGAAGTAGTAGCAGCAGGAGTAGTAGTAGTAGCAGTAGTAGCAGCAGCAGCAAGAGCAGTAGTAGTACTAGTAGTAATATCAGTAGCAATAGTAGTAGTAGTAATTATAGTTAAAGTAGTTGTAGTAGTAGCAGTCGTAGAAATAGCGATAGTCATAGTAGTAGCAATAGAAGTAGTAGTAGTAGTTATAGTACTAGTAGTACGAGAAGCGGCAGGAGTAGTAGCAGTAGCAGTAGTTGTCGTAGCAACAGTAGTATTAGTAGTATAAGTTGCTGTAGTAGTATTAGCAATTGTGGTGGTTGCAGTAGCAGCAGTTGGAGTAGTAGTACTAGCAGCAAAAGTGGCAATAATAGTTGCAAAAGTAGTTGTAGTAGTTATGGTAGCAGAAGCAGTTGTAGTAGTAGTAGTAGCAGTAGCTATGGTAGCAATAATAGCAATTTTCGTAGTAGTAGTAGTAGTAACAACAACAATAGAAGAAATAGTAGTAGTACTGGAAGTTGTAGTAATAGGAGCTACAGTAGTAGTATTAGTAGTAGTAGTTCTAGTAGTAGTAGCAGGTGCTGTAGTAGTACGAGCAGTAGTAGTAGCAGTAGATGTGGTAGCCGAAGTAGTGCTAGTTGTTGTAGTTGTAGTAGTAGTAGCAACAGCAGTAGTATTAGAAGTAGTAGTAGTAGTAATAGTAGTAGTAGTGTAGTTGTAATAGCAATTGCAATAGTAGTAGTAGTAATAGTGGTGTAGCATTAGTAGCAATAGCAACAGTACTAAGAGCAATAGTAGCTGAAGTATTAGAAATAGTAATAGTAGTAGTAGTTGTTGTAGTTGTAGTAGTAGTAGTCGTGGTGGTAGTAGTAGTAGTTGTTGTTGTTGTTGTTGTAGTAATAGTAGTAGTAGTAGTTATTGTTGTTGTAGT
>RXID01017433.1:0-13238 GCA_005019695.1 Trichopus zeylanicus subsp. travancoricus
GTAACAGTAGGAGTAGTTACAATAACATTAGTAGTAGTAGTAGTAGCAGTAGTTGTAGTAGTAGTAGTAGTAACGGCAGTAGCAGTTGTAGTAGGAGTAGCAAAAATTGCAATTATAGCAATCCTAGTAGTAGCAGTAGTAGCAGCAACCGTAGAAGTAGTACTAGGAATGGTTGTAGAAGTAGTGGTAGTAGTAGCTATAGTAGTACCAGTAGTAGTAGTAGGAGGAGGAGAAGTATTAGTAGTAGCAGTAACAGTAGTAGCTATAGCAGCAATAGTACTATCAGTAGTAGTTGTTGTTGCTGTTGTTGTAGCAATCGTACTAGTATTAATAGTAAATGTAGTAGTAGTCGTAATAATAGTTGTAGCAGTTGTAGTAGTAGTAGTTGTTGTAGTATTAGTAGTAGGTGATGTAGTAGTTGTGGCAATAGCATTTGTTGCAGTAGCACTTGTAATTGTTGTAGCAGAAGTAGTAGCAGCAGTACTCGTAGTGGCAGTAGTGGAAGAAGTAGTAGCAGCAACAGTAGTAGTCGTAGTAGTACTAGCAGTGGCAATAGTAGTAGTAGTAATACTAGTAGCTATAGTGGCAGTAATAGCAGTTGTAGAAGTTGCAGAGGCGGCAGCAGTAGTAGGAGGAGTAGTAGTAGGAGTAGGAGTATTATTATTATTATTATTAGTAGTAGTAGTAGTAATTGTTGTTGTTGTTGTAGAAGTAGTCGTCGTAGTAGTAGCAGTAGTAGTAGTAGTAGAAGTACTCGTACTAACAGTAGCAGTAATTGCAGTGTTAGTAATAGCTATCATTTTAGTAGTAGTAGTAACTATTGTAGCAGTGGTAGTAGTTGTTGTAGTAGTAGTGGCAGTAGTAGTAGTACTAGTAGTACTAGTAGTAGTAGTCGTAGTAGTAGGAGGAGTAGGAGTTGGAGTGGGGTAGAACTAGTAGTTGTAGTAGTAGTAACCGTAGTAGTAGTAGTTGCACTTGTAGTGGTAGTTGTAGTAGTAGTTGTCATAGTGGTGGTAGTATTAATTGTTGTAGCAGTGGTTGTTGTAATTGTAGTAGGTAAACTAGTATCAGTCGTGGTACTAGTAGTAGTAGTAGTATTAGAAATGGTAGTAGTTGTAGTTGTAGTTGTAGTAGTAGTAGTAGTAGTAGTAGTAGTAATCATGGTGGTCGTGGTAGGAGTAGTAGTAGCAGCAGTAATAGTAGTAGTAGTAGAAGTAATTGTAGTGGACGTAGGAGTAGGAGTAGTAGTAGTTGTTATTGTTGTTGCAATAGAAGTAGTAGTAGTAGAAATAGTAGTAGTGGTTGCAGTAGTAGTAGTGTTAGTAAGAGTAGTAGTAGAAGCAGTACGAGTAGTTGTAGTTGTAGTAGTAGTAGTGGTAGTATTAGTTATAGTAATAGTTATAGTTGTAGGAGTAGTAGTAGTAGTAGTTGTTGTTGTTGTAGTAGTAGTTGTAGCAGTAGTTGTAGTAGTAGAAGTAGATGTAGTCGTAGTAGTGGTAGTAGCAGTTGTGTAGTCATAGTAGTAGTCATTGTAGAAGTAGTGATAGAAGTAGTAGTTATTGTTGTATTAGTAGTAGTAGTACTAGTACTAGTAGTTGCAGAAGTAGTAGTAGTGGTATTAGTAGTAGTAGTAGTTGTAATAGTAGTAGCCGTAGTAGTAGTGGTAGTAGTAGGAGTGCCAGCAGCAGTAGTTGAAATAGTAGAACTAGTAGTAGTATCTGTTGTAGTTGTTGTTGTAGGAGCAGTAGTCATATTGGTAGCAACAGTAGTAGTAGTACTAGTAGTTGTTGTAGTAGCAGTAGTACTAGCGACAATAATAGTAGTAGTAGAAGAAGAAGTAGTAGTAGTGGTAGTAGTCGTAGTAGTAGTAGTTGTTGTTGTAGTCGAAGCAGTAGTAGCAGCGAGAGCAGCAGTGGCAACAGTAGTATTAGTAGTAGAAGCAGTAGCGGTAGCTATAGAAGTCATTGTTGTAGTGGTAGCACTAGTAGTCTTCGATCGGATTGTTGTAGAAGTCCTCCGTAGTGCATCGTTTACTTCACCGTAATCGTAGTAGGCGTCGTGCTATTCCGAGTCGATCGGCGAAGTAGTAGCCGTAGCGTCGAGGTTGTTGTGTGGAGTAGTTTAGTAGTTACTAAAGTAGTAGTATTTGCCGTCGAGCTAAGGCGTCGTCGTACTAGCCAGTACGTAGTCGTTTTGCAGTAGTAGTTGTCCTCTTGTAGTTTGAGTAGTAGTCGTTTGGGTAGGGATAGCAGCAGTAGTAGTAGGAGTAGTAGAAATAATGGGTGTTCGAGTAGCTATAGTTGTAGCCGTAGTAGTAGTAGCAGTACGAGTAGTAGTGGTAGTAGTGGGAGTAGGAGCTAGAATAGGAGTAATAGAGGTAGTAGTAGCAGTAGCAGTAGTAGAAGTAGGAGTAGTAGTAGCAGTTGTACCAGTAGAAGAAGTACTAGTAGTAGCAATAGTAGCAGTAGTTGTTGTAGTAGTAGTAGTGGTAGTGGTAGCAATAGAAGTAGTTATGGTTGTAGCAGTAGTAGTAAAATGAGTAGTAGTCGTAGTAGCACTTGTAGAAGTTGTAGTAATGCCAGTAGTAGGTGTTGTAGTTGTAGCAGTAGTAGTACTAGTATCGGTTTTATTAGAGATAGTAGTTGTAGTAGTAATGACAGTAGTATTAGTAGAAGTCGTTGTTGTGGTAGTAATAGTTGTAGTTGTAGAAGTAGTTGTTGTTGTAGTAGTTGTAGTATTAGTAGTAGTAGGACCAATAGTAGTAAAATTCATATTAGCAATAGCAGTAGGAGTAGTAGCAGTAGTAGTCGTAGCACGAGTTGGAAGTAGTAGGAGGAGTAGTAGTAGTAGTATTAGGAGTATTAATTGTAAGAGTAACAGTAGTAATAGTAGTAGTATTAATAGTAGTTCATGTTTTAGTATTAGTAGTAGTAGTAGTAGTAGCATCAACAACAGCAGCAACAGTGGTAGCAACAGTAGCAGTAGTTGTAGTGGCAGTAGTAGTAGTAGTAGCAGGAGTAGTAGTTGGAGTTGGAGTTAGGGGAGTAGTACTAGTAGTAGTAGTAGTAATAGCAGGGGTAGTAGTTGGAGTTGGAGTTAGGGGAGTAGGACTAGTAGTAGTAGTAGGAGTAGTAGAAGTAGTTGTGGTAGTAACAGTTGTAATAGTAGTAGTAGTAGTAATCGTTGCAGCAGTAGTAGTAGCAGTAGTAGCAATTGTAGTAGCATTTGTAGCCGCAGTAGCAGCAACTATAGCAGTAGCAGTAACTGTAGTAATAGTAGCAGTAGTAGCAATTGTATTAGTAATAGTATTGGAAGTAGCAAAAGTAGAAGTAATAGTAGTAGCAGTAGTAGTACTGTAGTTGATGTTGTAGTAGTAGCAGAGTAGCGGAATCAATAGGAGTTGTAGTTCTAGTAGTAGTAGCAGTAGTAGTAGTAGTAATATTTGTTTAAGTAGTAGAAGTAGGAGTAGTAGAAACATCAGCAGCAGTAGCAGTAGCAGTAGTAATAGAAGTAGTTGTAGTAATAGCAGCAGTAGTAGTATTAAAAGTCACAGTAGCAGTACTAGAAGTAGTAGTTGGGTGTTAGGACCAGTAGTAGTAGTATGAGTAGTAGCAGCAGTAGTAAGTATAGTATTAGTAGTTATAATAGTAGTAGTAGGAGTAATTTTAGGAGTATTAGATTAGTAGTAATGGTAGCAGCCGCAACATTAGCAGCATCAGCAGCAGCAGCAGTAGCAGTAGTACTAATTATAGTAGTAGAAGAAATAGCAGTAGTAGGAGGAGTCGTAGTTGTATTAGTAGTACTAGTACTAGTATTAGTAGTAGTAGTGAAAGTAGTATTAGAATTAATAGTTGTTGTTGTAGTAGTAGTAGTAGTAATAGTGATAGTAGTAGTAGTATTTGTACTAGTAGCAGAAGTAGTAATAGTAGTTAGAGTAGGAGTAGGAGTTGTAGGAGTAGGAGTTGTAGGAGTTGTACTAGTAATAGAAGTGGTAGTTGTAGCAGTAGTAAAAGTAGTAGTAGTAGTTGCAGTTGTACTAGTAGCGGAGGTAGTTGTAGTACCAATAGTAGTAGTAGTATTTGTAGTAGCAAGTGTTGTAGTGGTATTAATAGGAGTAGTAGTGGTAGTAGCCATAGCAGTAGCCATATGAGTAGTAGTAGTAGTTGCAAAAGTAGAAGTAGCAATAACAATAGCAGTAGGTGTAGTAGTAGTTGTAGTAGTAGTAGTAGTACTATTAGTAGTAGTAGTAGTAGTGGTAGTAGTAGTACTATTAGTATTAGTAGTTGTAGTAGTAATAATAGTAGTATTAGTAGCAGTTGTTGTAGTAGTAGTAGTTATTGTTGTAGTAGTTGCAAAAGTTATAGTTCCAGCAATAGTAGTAAAATTCATATTAGTAGTTGTAATAGTAGTATAGTAGTAGGAGTAGTAGTGTTGGTAGTAGTAGAAGTAGTAGTAGTAGTAGTAACAGCAGCAGTAGTAGTTGTAATACTATTAGTAGTAGTAGTAGTAGTAGTAGTAGTAGTAGTAGTAGTAGTAGGTGTAGAAGTAGGAGTAGTAGTTGGAGTAGTAATATTCATAATAGAAGAAGCAGAAGTAGGAGTAGTAGTAATAGCAGTAGTATTAGTTGTAGTAGTAGCAGTAGTAGGAGTTGGAGTAGGAATGGTAGTAGTAGTCTACTCTACTCCTACTACTACTACTACTAGCAACAGCAGTAGAATCAGCTGTAGCAATAGTTGTATATTTCTGGTAGTACTAGTACAAGGGGTAGTTGATAGTAGTAGTAATAGTAGTAGTTGTAGCAGCAGCAGTAGTTGTGGCGGTAGTCCTAATAATAGTATTAGTAGTAGTAGTAGTAGTAGTAATAGTAGCAGCAACAGTAGTAATATTTGTAGAGTACTTGCAGTAGTATTAGTAATCATAGTAGGACTATTAGCAGTTGTTGGAGTAGTATTAGTAGTTGTAATAGTAGTAGTAGTAGTTGTAGTGGTGGTGGTGGTGGTAATAGTAGTAGTTGCTCTAGGAGTTTGAGTAGGAGTAGTAGTAGTTGGAGTAGGGGTAGTGGTAGTAGTAGTAGGAGGAGTTGATGCATGATTCGTAGTGGTAATAGTAACTAGTAGTAGTAGTAGTAGTAGTAGTAGTAGTAGCAGCAGCAGTAGTAGTAGTAGTAGTAGTAGTAGTAGTAGTAGCAATAGTAGTAGTTGTAGTAGTAGTTGCAGCAGCAGCAATAAAGATAGTAGTAGTTGTTGTTATTGTTGTAGTGGTTGTCGTAGTTTTACTAGTAAGAGTAGTAGTAAGAGTATGAGTAGGCGTAGTATTAGTAGTAGTAGTAGCAGTATTAGTAGTAGTAGTAGTCGTAGCAGTAGTAGTAGTAGTCGTAGTAGTAGAAGTAGTTGTAGTAGTAGTAGTAGTCGTAGTAGTAATAGTAGGAGTTGGAATAGTAGTAGTAGTGGTGGTACTTGGATTAGTAGAACTACTACTACTAGCAGTAGTAGTAGTACTAGTAGTGGTGCTAGTATTAGTCGTACTTGTAGTGGTACTAGTAGTAGTTGTTGTTGTTGTTGTAGCAGTAGTAGTACAAGTTGGAGTAGGAGTAGTAGTAGGAGGAGGAGTTGGAGTAGGAGTAGTAGTAGTAGTATTAGCAGCAACAACTGTAGTAGTAGTAGTATTTGCAGTAGAAGTAGTTGTTGCGTTAGTAGTAGCAGTTGTAGTAATAGTAGTATAGTAGTAGTTGCAGTGGTAGCAGTAGTGGCAGCAGCAGCAGCAGTATTAGTAGAAGTGGCAGCCGTAGCAGTAGTGGCGGTGATGGTAGTGGAACTAGTTGTAGTAGTAGCATTAGCAGTAGTAGAAGCTATTGCAATAGTAGCAACATTAGTAGTAGTAGACGAAGTAGTAGAAGTTGTTGTAATAGTTGTAGCAGTAGTAAGAATAGGAGTAGTAATAGTAGTAAAAGTAGAAGCAGTAGTAGCAGTAGTGGTAGTGGTGGTGGCAATAGTAGTAGTTGAAGGAGTAGTAGCAGTTGTAGCTGTTGTAGTAGTGGTAGTAGTAGTAGTAGTAGTAGTAGCAGTAGTAGTGAGTCTAGTAGTAGTGACAGTAGAAGTCGTGGTGGTAGTAGTAGTAGTTGTTGTTGTTGTTGCACTTGTAGTAAAAGCACTAGTAGTAGTTGTAGTAGTAGTTGTTGTTGTTGCACTTGTAGTAAAAGCACTAGTAGTAGTTGTAGTAGTTGTAGTAGTAGTAGTAGGTCTAGTAGTAGTAGTAGCAGTAGTAGTAGTCGTAGCAGTTGTAGTCGTAGCAGCAGTAGTAGCAGGAGCAGCAGTAGTAATAGTAGTAATGGTAGCAATAGTATTAGTAGCAGTAGCAATAGTCATTCTAGAAGTAGTAGAAGTAGTAGTAGTAGTAGTAGCAATAGCTGTAGCAGCAGCAGTAGCTGTAGTTGCAGTAGAGGTAGTAGTAGCAGTGGTAGCAGTAGCGGTAGAAGATGTAGTAGTAGTAGTAATTATAGTTCCTTTGGGTGCAGCAGTAGTAGAAGTAGTGGTAGTAGCAGTTGTAATGGGAGTAGTAGCAGTAGTAGTAGTGGTAGTAGCAGTTGCAGTGGGAGTAGTAGGAGTAGTAGTAGCAGAAGTAGTAGCAATAGTCCTAGTAGTAGCAGCAGCAGCAGTAGTAGTGTAGTAGTAGTAGTAGTTGAAGTACTAGTAGTAGCCTAAGTAGTAGTTGTAGCAGTAGCAGTAGTAGCAGTAGGAGTGTAGTAGTAGGAGGAGGAGGAGGAGTTGTAGTCATCGATGTTGTTGGAGTGTTAGGATTAGTTGGCAGGCATAGAAGTTTTAGGAGTGTTCGGTGCAGTAGTAGTAGGAGCAGTAGCAGTAGTAATAGCAGTAATAGAAGTACAAGGAGGACTGTTAGAATTAGTAGTACTAGTAGTAGTGTTAGTATTAGTAGTAGTAGTAGTTGGAGTACCGGTAGTAGCAATTTTATTAGTATTAGAAGTAGTAGTAGCAGTTGTTATTGTTGTTGTTGTTGTAGTGGCAGCGGTAGTAGTTGTAGCAGTAGCAGTAGTAGTTGGAGTAGGAGTAGTAGTTGGCGTAATCGTTGTAGGAGTACGTGTAGTAGAAGTAGTAGGAGTAGTAATAGTAGTAGGAGTTGGAGTAGGAGTAGTAGTAGCCGTAGTAGTAGGAGTAGTAGTAGTAGCAGGAGTAGGAGTTATAGTAGTAGTAGCAGGAGTAGCTGGAGTTGTAGTACAAGTAGTAGTAGTAGTAGTAGTAGTAGCACCAGCAACAGCAATAGCAATAGGAGTAGTAGGTGTAGTAGTAGTTGTTGTTTTAGTATTTGTAGTAGCAGTACCAATAGTAGTAGTAGTATCAATAGTAATAGCAGTTGTGGTAGTAGTAGTAGTAATTGTACTAGTAGTAGTAGTAGTAGTGGAAGTAAAAGTAGTAGTGGTAATATTAATAGTAGTAGCAGTAGTAGTGGTTAGGGTTGGGGTAGGGGTAGTAGTAGGAGTTGTAGTAGTTGGAGTTGGGATTGTTGGAGTAGTAGTTGTAAACTGTAGGAGTTGGAGTAGTAGTAGTAGGAGGAGGAGGAATATTAGTAGTAGTAGTTGGATTAGAAGTAGCAGTGGAAGTAGTAGGAGTAGGTGTAGGAGTAGGACTAGTACTACTACTTCTTCAATTACTACTACTGCTACTACACATACTACTGTTGCTACTACAAATACTACTACTACTCCTCCTCCTCCTACTACTTCTTCTATTACAATTACTAGTACTATTATTGTTACTACTGCTACTACTACAACTACTAATACTATAACTACTACAACAACAACAACTACTACTACTACTATTGCGATGGCTACTACTACTACTACTACTACTACTGCAACTACTACTACAACTACTACTACTACTACTACTGTTGCTAGTATGACTTGTACTACTACAACGCCTATTACTACTAATACCACTACTACTACTATTAGTACTATTACTCATATTACTACTACTATTGCTACAAGTACTTCCACTACTACTACAACTACTACTACAACTACAAATTTTATTATTACTATTACTCCTACCACCACTGCCATTACTACCGCTGCTGCGACTATTACTACTACTACTACTACTACTACGACTACGACAACTACTACTACTACTATAATTATTACTACTACAACGACAACTACGACAACTATTACTACAACTGCTACTACAAGTACTCTACTACTACAACTACTACTACTACAACTATTACTTCCACTACTACTACTACTATAACTGCTATTGCTACAACAATTACTGCTGCTACTACTACCATTGCTTCTACTACTACTGCTACTACTACTACCACCACCACTACTAATACTAACACAATTGCTACTCTTATTCCTATTATTACTAGTACCACTACTGCTACTACTACTACAGCTACTGCAACTACTACTGTTTTAATTGCTACTGCTACTACTGCTGCTGCTATTACTACTACGACTGCTACAACAACTACTACTACTACCCCAACTACTGAAACTACTACTAGTACTGCTACTACTGATGCTACTACTACTGCTACTACTATTGTCTCTACTCCTGGAAGTACGGCTACTACTACTTCTACTGCTACTGCGGCTACTACTGCTATAACTACTACTACTGCTACTTCTACTACTGCTCCAATATATATTTCTGCTACTACTACTTTTACTACTAATACTACTATAACTACTACTATTGCCACCACCATTGCGGCTGCTGCGGCTACTACTGCGACTTCTCCAACTACTACAACTACTGCTTCTCCTACTATTGCTACTACTACAGCTACTACTACTACAACTACTACTACTTCTACTACTGTTACAACTACTGCTACTTCTACTACTACTACAACTACAATTATTTTTAGTACTGATACTCCTGCTACTACTACGACTTTTACTACTTTAGCTGTTGCTACTCCTGCTACTATTGCTATAGCTACTTCTACTACTTCTGCTACTCCTACTACTACGATTGCTGAAGCTACTACATCCACTAATATCGCTCCAACTACTACTACTGCTGCTAGTACTCCCACTACTATTGCTACTACTACAACTACTACTCCTGCTCCTACTACTTTTACTACTACCACTACTGTTGTTACTCCCACTACTACTACTACCGCCCATGTTACTACTGTTGCTACTACTCCTACTGCTACTACTACCACTGTTCCTACTACTGCTACTACTACTTCTACTACTACTACCACTGTTGTTACTCCTACTACTACTGTTATTAGTCCTATAATTACTACCACTACTACTACTTTTGCGGAAACTATTGATGCTATTACTACTACTACTACTACTACTAATGCTACTACTACGACTTCTGCTGCTACTTCTACTACTACTACGGATGGTACGACTGCTATTGTTGCTACTACTACCACTTTTGCTACTAATTCTACTGCTGCTGTTGCTACTACTATGACTTCTACAACTACAGCTACTTCTGCTACTTCTACTACCTCTGCCACAACAACAACTACAACTACTTCTACATCAACTATTGCTACTGCTTCTACATGAACTTCTGCTAATACTTCTACTTCAACTACTACTACTACAACTACTATCACTACTAGCTTATTACTACTACTACCACCACTACTACGCTTACTACTATTACTACTACTACTACTACTACTACTATTATCACTACTGCTACAGCCACTACTACTACTACAATAACTTCTACTACAACTACCATCAATAATACTACTACTGCTGCGGCTGCTGCTGTTACTAATACTACAACTACTATTACTACTACTACTGCTACTGCTACTACTACTACTATTTCTACTGCTGCTACAACTGCTGCTGCTACTGCTGCTTCTGCTGTAACAACTTCTACTGCAACTACTACTAGCACTACTACTACTACAACTGCTGCTACAACTGCTACAACAACTGCTGCTACTACTATAGTTGTTGCTACTACTGCTACTACAACTATTGCTGCTGTTACTACAACTACGACTACTAACAAACTACTTATATTACTACCGCTGCTGCTACTATTACTACTACTTCTGCTACTATAATTACCCCTACCCCTACTACTACTACTCCAACTAATACTATTGCCGCTAAAACTACTACGGCTACAACTAGCATTCTTACTACTACTACTGTTACTACTACTATAATAACAACAACTACTACTACTACTACTACTACTACTTGTTCTTCTATTTCTATTACAACTTCTACTACTACTACTATTGCTGTTACTACTGCTACGACTGCTACTACTACTACTATTGCCAATATGGTTACTACTGCTACTACTGCTATAACAACAACAACAACTACTATTACTACTACTACTGCAACTACTGCCACTACTGCTAGCACTAATTTGATTGCCACGAAAATTACTACTACTACTGCTGCTGCTACTATTGCTACAACAACAACAACTACTACTACAAGTACTACAACCACTACTCCTACAGCTACTACTACTGCTATAGCTTCTGCTACTGGTTCAACTACTACCACAACTACTACTACTGCTACTACAACTACTATTACGAATAATACTACAAGAACTTCTACTACTTCTGCTACTGCTACTGCATCTGCTACAACTATTACTACAGCTCCCACCTCTGCTACTACTACAACTGCTACTCCTACTAATACAACTGTTGCTACAACTACCACTGCTACTACTAGTATGGCTTGTACGACTATTAATATTGTTCCCACTACTACTATTACTACTCCATCTTATGCTACTACTGCCACTATTACTATTACTACTACTGCTACTATTGTTATGACTGCTACTATAGCTACTTCAGCTACTATGGCTACTGCTTCTACTACTGCTACAACTACAACTACTACTGCTACTACTACTATTTCTATTACACTACAACTTCTACAATTGCTACCAATAATATTGCTACAACTGCTATTACTACTACTTCTAATACTACTACTACTACTAATACTACTGTTACTACTACTACAACTACTAGTACTACTACAACTACTGCTACTACTGTGACTATTAATGTGACTACTGCTACTACAACTATTACTACTACCACTGCCGCTGTTGCTAGTACTACTACTACTGCTGCTACTATCACTACTAGTACTACTACTACTACTACTACTATTACTACTACTACTGCTGCTGCTGCTACTGCTTCCTCTACTACTACTACTACTCCTACTACTACTTCCCCTACTACTACTTTTACTACTACTGCGATTGATACTACTATTGTTGCTGCTACTACTACTGTTGCTACTACTGGTACTGGCACTACAACTCCTCCTCCTACTACTATTATTACTACTACTAATACTACTACTACTCCTACTACTACTATTATTACTACTAATACTTTTTCTACTAGTTGTACAAATACGACTACTCCAAACACTCCTACTACTACTACTGCTGCTGCTGCAACAACAGCTACTGCTACTACTACTGCAACAACTGCTACTGCTACTACTACTACTACTACTACGACAACAACAACTACTACTCTAATACTACTACTTCTACTACCACTTATGCTACTACTGCTGTTACTACTTCTGCTGCTACTTCTACTACTATTTCTACTACTACTAATAGTTTTACTATTATTACTACTACTATTGCTAAGATTTATACTACTACCACTACAACTACAACTACTACTATCACTACTACTGCTACTACTATAACTACTACTACCACGACTACTACTACTACTACTATGACGACCATTGCTGCTACTACTACTACTACTACTAGTCCAATTACTACTACTGCTGCTGCTATTACAACAACCACTACTACTAGTGCTACTATTATTACTACTACTTCTGCAATGACTACTACATATACTACTGCAACTGAAATAGCCACTACTATTACTACAAGTACTTCACCTACTATTAATACTACTTATACTGCAACAAATACAACTACTGTGGCTGATACTGCTACTACAACAACAACTACTATTAGTACAACTACTACTATTTCTACTATTGCTGCTCCTACTAATACTATTACTACTACTTCCGCTACTACTACTGTTGCTGCTCTTGCTACTGCTACTACCAATATGGCTGCTACTACTACTACTATTGCGACTACTACCACTACTACTAATAATATTGAGAGTGCAACTACTGTTGATGTTATTGCTGCTACTACTACTACTAATACTACTACTGCAACTACAACTACTGCTACAACTACTGCGACTACTACTACTACTAGAACAACAACTACTACTACTATTGCTATTACTGTTACACAAACTACTACAAATACTACTATTATTCTTACTTCTATTGCCCTTACTACTATTACAACTACTACTACTAATACTTCTACTACAACAACTACAGCCACTGCGGCTGTTACAGCTGCTACAACTACTACTTCTACTACTCCTGCTACTACTATTGCTACTATTATTGCTCCTATTACTACTACTACTACTACAATAACTGCTACAACTAGTGCTACTGCTGCTACTACTACTGCTACTACTAAGGCTGCTATTACTGCTACAACAACTATTGCTGCTGCTACTAATGCTACTATTACTTCAACTTCTCCAACTAATACTACTACTGCAACGATTATTACTACTACAACTACTGCGACTACTACAACTACTGCTACTACAACTACTACTACAACTACTACAATTGCTACTACTAAAACTACTATGCTACAACTACAAATAGTACTACTACTACAACTAGTACAACAACAACAACTACTGCAACTGCTATTACCCTTACTACTACTACTGATACTACTACTTCAACTGCTACTACTACTACTCCACTACTACTACTACTATTGCTACTACTACTACAGCGACTACTACCACATCTACTAGTTCTACAATAACAACAACAACTTCTGCTACTACTACAATGGTTACTACTACTACTCCTTCTACTGTGACTACTATTACGGCTAATAATAGGACTATAATTGCTACAACAACTACTACTACTCCTGCTACTACTACTACAATGATTACTAATAGAACTACTTCTACTTTTACTACAACAACAAATACTACCGGTTCTGCTACTACCTTTACTTCTATTACAATTGCTACTAGTACTATACTATAACTGCAACAAGAACTACAAGCACTACTACTACTCCAACAACAGCTACTATTACTACTACTACTACTACTACTACTAC
>RXID01017435.1:0-10106 GCA_005019695.1 Trichopus zeylanicus subsp. travancoricus
CCCTGTGAAGAAAAAAATATGGTGGATTAAGTGATGTTTACAGCAATTGATGAAAGAGCACAATGCAACAAAATGCATGTTGGGTCTTTGAAACAGTTCGAATCATTTTGACAATATAATAATAAGTTTGATCTGTTTTACAAAGAAGGTCTATGGTTCAAATCCGTATAGCCCTAATAGATTGTATTTTTTTTATAGATATTCTCTTTGAGTTTATAATAGTTTTTATCTCCTTATTTTATTTATGGACAAACCGACTGATCAGCTGATCTATAGAAATGAAAGACAATCAATCTATAGAAATGAAAGTATTACGTAGTTATGTATGTATAGGGATAAGAAAAAAATAATCCACTCGAACAGAAAATATTGGTATTTGTCAAATCTGGCATAACCTAAGATGTCCATACTGATTTATTTTTATACAAGAGTTTCAGGTCAAAGAAGTGCATGATAAATACCGCCAAAGCCTAAGACTGCAGAAGAAATTAAGTGAAGTATTCGGGATACAAAGTAGAGAAAGGTGTTTATAACTCCCTGTGAAGAAAAAATAAGGTGGAGTAAGTGATGTTTACATCAATTGATGAAAGAGCACAATGCAACAAAATGCATGTTTGGCCTTTGAAACAGTTCGAATCATTTTGACAATATAATAATAAGTTTGATCTGTTTTACAAAGAAGGTCTATGGTTCAAATCCGTATAGCCCTAATAGATTGTATTTTTGTATAGATATTTTATTTGAGTTTATAATAGTTTTCATCTCCTTATTTTAGTTATGGACAAACCGACTGATCAGCTGATCTATAGAAATGAAAGACAATCAATCTATAGAAATGAAAGTATTACTTAGTTATGTATGTATAGGGATAAGAAAAAAATAATCCACTCTAACATATCCTATTGGTATTTGTCAAATCTGGCATAACCTAAGATGTCCATACTTATTTATTTTTATTCAAGAGTTTCAGGTCCAAGAAGTGCATGATAAATAACCACGCAAAGCCCTAAGACTGCAGAAGAAAGTAAGGTGAAAGTATTCAGATACAAAGGTAGGGAAAGGTGTTTAAACTCCCTGTGAAGAAAAAATATTGTGGAGTAAGTATGTTTACATCAATTGGTAAAAGAGCACAATGCAACAAATTGCATGTTGGGTCTTTGAAACAGTTCGAATCATTTTGACAATAGAATAATAAGTTTGATCTGTTTTACAAAGAAGGTCTATGGTTCAAAGCCGTATAGCCCTAATAGATTGTATTTTTGTATAGATATTCTATTTGAGTTTATAATAGTTTTCGTCTCCTTATTTTATTTATGGACAAACCGACTGATCAGCTGATCTATAGAAATGAAAGACAATCAATCTACAGAAATGAAAGTATTACGTAGTTCTGTATGTATAGGGATAAGACAAAAATAATCCACTCTAACAAATCCTATTGGTATTTGTCAAATATGGCATAACCTATATGTCCATACTTATTTATTTTTATTCAAGAGTTTCAGGTGCAAGAAGTGCATGATAAATACCGCCAAAGCGTAAGACTGCAGAAGAAATTAAGTGAAGTATTCCAAATACAAAGTAGGGAAAGGTGTTTATAACTTCCTGTGACGAAAAAATATGGTGGAGTAAGTGATGTTTACATCAATTGATGAAAGAGCACAATGCAACAAAATGCATGTTGGGTCTTTGAAACAGTTCGAATCATTTTGACAATATAATAATAAGTTTGTCTGTTTTTTAGAAAGAAGGTCCCTAGGGTTCAAATCTGTAATAGCCTAAGAGATTGTATGTTTTGTATAGATATTCTATTTGAGTTTATAATATTTTCACTCCTTATTTTTATTTATGGACAAACCGCTGATCCGCTATTCTGTAGAAATGAAAGAAACAGTCAAGTCTATAGAAATGAAAGTATTACGTAGTTATGTATGTATAGGGATAAGAAAAAAATAATCCACTCTACAGATCCTATTGGTATTTGTCAAATCTGGCATAACCTAAGATGTCCATACTTAGTTATTTTTATTCAAGAGTTTCAGGTCCAAGAAGTGCATGATAAATACCGCCAAAGCCTAAGACTGCAGAAGAAATTAAGTGAAGTATTCCAGAGCCAAAGTAGGGAAAAGTGTTTATAACTCCCCGTGAAGAAAAAATAAGGTGGAGTAAGTGATGTTTACGTCAATTGATGAAGGAGCCAATGCAAGCAAAATGCATGTTTGGGTCTTGAAATAGTTCAATCAGTTTGACAATATAAGAAGAAGTTTGATCTGTTTTACAAAGAAGGCCTATGGTTCAAATCTGTATAGCCCAAATAGATTGTATTTTTGTATAGATATTCTATTTGAGTTTATAATAGTTTTCATCTCCTTATTTTATTTATGGACAAACCGACTGATTAGCTGATCTATAGAAATGAAAGACAATCAATCTATAGAAATGAAAGTATTACATAGTTATTTATCTATAGGGATCAGAAAAAAATAATCCACTCTAACAGATCCTATTGGTATTTGTCAAATCTGGCATAACCTAAGATGTCCATACTTATTTATTTTTATTCAAGAGTTTCAGGTCCAACAAGTGCATGATAAATACCTCCAAAGCCTAAGACTGGAGAAGAAATTAAGTGAAGTATTCCGGATACAAAGTAGGGAAAAGTGTTTATAACTCCCTGTGAAGAAAAAATATGGTGGAGTAAGTGATGTTTACATCAATTGATGAAAGAGCACAATGCAACAAAATGCATGTTGGGTCTTTGAAACAGGTCGAATCAATTTGACAATATAATAATAAATTTGATCTGTTTTACAAAGAAGGTCTTTGGTTCAAATCCGTATAGGCCTAATAGATTGTATTTTTGTATAGATATTCTATTTGAGTTTATAATAGTTTTCATCTCCTTATTTTATTTATGGACTAACCGATTGATCAGCTGATCTATAGAAATGAAAGACAATCAATCAATAGAAGTGAAAGTATTACGTAGTTATATATGTATAGGGATAAGAAAAAAATAATCCACTCTAATAGATCCTATTGGTATTTGTCAAATCTGGCATAACCTAAGATGTCCATACTTATTTATTTTTATTCAAGGGTTTTAGGTCCAAGAAGTGCATGAGAAATACCGCCAAAGCCTAAGACTGCAGAAGAAATTAAGTGAAGTATTCTAGACACAAAGTAGGGAAAGGTGTTTATAACTCCCTTTGAAGAAAAAATATGGTGGAGTAAGTGATGTTTACATCAATTGTTGAAAGAGCACAATGCAACAAAATGCATGTTGGGTCTTTGAAACAGTTTGAATCATTTTGACAATATAATAATAAGTTTGATCTGTTTTAGAAAGAAGGTCTATGGTTCAAATCCGTATAGCCCTAATAGATTGTATTTTGCTATAGATATTCTATTTGAGTTTATAATAGTTTTCATCTCCTTATTTTATATATGGACAAACTGACTGATCGGCTGATCTATAGAAATGAAAGACAATCAATCTATAGAAATGAAAGTATTACGTAGTTATGTATGTATCGGGATAAAAAAAAATAATCCACTCTAATAGATCCTATTGGTATTTGTCAAATCTGGCATAACCTAAGATGTCCATACTAATTTATTTTTATTCAAGAGTTTCAGGTCCAAGAAGTGCAAGATAAATACCGCCAAAGCCTAAGACTGCAGAAGAAATTAAGCGAAGTACTCCAGATACAAAGTAGGGAAAGGTGTTTATAACTCCCTGTGAAGAAAAAATATGGTGGAGTAAGTGATGTTTACATCAATTGGTGAAAGAGCACAATGCAACAAAATGCATGTAGGGTCTTCGAAACAGTTCGAATCATTTTGACAATATAATAATAAGTTTGATCTATTTTACAAAGAAGGTCTATGGTTCAAATCCGTATAGCCCTAATAGATTGTATTTTTGTATAGATATTCTATTTGAGTTTATAATAGTTTTCATCTCCTTATTTTATTTATGGACAAACCGACTGATCGGCTGATCTATAGAAATGACAGACATCAATTGAGAAATGAAAGTAATTACCTAGTGGAGGTAGGTATAGGGATAAGAAAAAAATAATCCACTCTACAGATCCTATTGGTATTTGTCAAATCTGGCATAACCTAAGATGTCCATACTTATTTATTTTTATTCAAGAGTTTCAGGTCCAAGAAGTGCATGATAAATACCACCAAAACTAAGACTGCAGAAGAAATTAAGTGAAGTATTCCAGATACAAAGTAGGGAAAGGTGTTTATAACTCCCTGTGAAGAAAAAATATGGTGGAGTAAGTGATGTTTACATCAATTGATGAAAGAGCACAATGCAACAAAATGCATGTTGGGTTTTTGAAACAGTTCGAATCCTTTTGACAATATAATAATAAGTTTGATCTGTTTTACAAAAAAGTCTATGGTTCAAATCCCTATAGCCCTAATAGATTGTATTTTTGTATAGATATTCTATTTGAGTTTATAATAGTTTTCATCTCCTTATTTTATTTATGGACAAACCGACTGATCCGCTGATCTATAGAAATGAAAGACAATCAATCTATAGAAATGAAAGTATTACGTAGTTATGTATGTATAGGGATAAGAAAAAAATAATCCACTCTAACAGATCCTATAGGTATTTGTCAAATCTGGCATAACCTAATATGTCCATACTTATTTATTTTTCTTCAAGAGTTTCAGGTCCAAGAAGTGCATGATAAATACCGCCAAAGCCTAAGACTGCAGAAGAAATTAAGTGAAGTATTCCAGATACAAAGTAGGGAAAGGTGTTTATAACTCCCTGTGAAGAAAAATAAAATGGTGGAGTAAGTGATGTTTACATCAATTGATGAAAGAGCACAATGCAACAAAATGCATGTTGGGTCTTTGAAACAGTTCGAATCATTTTGACAATATAATAATAAGTTTGATCTGTTTTACAAAGAAAGTCTATGGTTCAAATCCGTATAGCCCGAATAGATTGTATTTTTGTATAGAAATTCTATTTGAGTTTGTAATAGTTTTCATGTCCTTATTTTATTTATGGACAAACCGACTGATCAGCTGATCTATAGAAATGAAAGACAATCAATCTATAGAAATGAAAGTATTACGTAGTTATGTATGTATAGCGATAAGAAAAAAATAATCCACCCTAACAGATCCTATTGGTATTTGTCAAATCTGGCATAACCTAAGATGTCCATACTAATTTATTTTTATTCAACAATTTCAGGTCCAAGAAGTGCATGATAAAAAGCGCCAAAGCCTAAGACTGCAGAAGAAATTAAGTGAAGTATTCCAGATACAAAGTAGGGAAAGTTGTTTATAACTCCCTGTGAAGAAAACATATGGTGGAGTAAGTGATGTTTACATCAATTGATGAAAGAGCACAATGCAACAAAATGCATGTTGGGTCTTTGAAACAATTCGAATCATTTTGACAATATAATAATAAGTTTGATCTGTTTTACAAAGAAGGTCTATGGTTCAAATCCGTATAGCCCTAAAGATTGTATTTTTTTGTATAATATTCTATTTGAGTTTATAATAGATAGTTTTGCATCTCCTTATTCATATAATGGACAAACCTGACTGATCGGCCTGATCTTATAGAAATCGAAAGACAATCAATCTATAGAAATGAAAGTAATTCGTAGTTAATGTAGGTTATAGGGATAAAAAAAAAAATATCCACTCTAACACAGATCCTATTGGTATTTGTCAAATCTGGCATAACCTAAGATGTCCATACTTATTTATTTTTATTCAAGATTTTCAGGTCCAAGAAGTGGATGATAAATACCGCCAAAGCCTAAGGCTGCAGAAGAAATTAAGTGAAGTATTCCAGATACAAAGTAGGGAAAGGTGTTTATAACTCCCTGTGAAGAAAAAATATGGTGGAGTAAGTGATGTTTACATCAATTGGTGAAAGAGCACAATGCAACAAAATGCATGTTGGGTCTTTGAAACAGTTCGAATCATTTTGACAATATAATAATAAGTTTGATCTGTTTTACAAAGAAGGTCTATGGTTCAAATCCGTATAGCCCTAATAGATTGTATTTTTGTATAGATATTCTATTTGAGTTTATCATAGTTTTCATCTCCTTATTTTATTTATGGACAAACCGACTGATCGGCTGATCTATAGAAATGAAAGACAATCAATCTATAGAAATGAAAGTATTACCTAGTTATGTATGCATAGGGATAAGAAAAAAATAATCCACTCTAACAGATCCTATTGGTATTTGTCAAATCTGGCATAACCTAAGATGTCCATACTAATTTATTTTTATTCAATAGTTTCAGGTGCAAGAAGTGCATGATAAAAAGCGCCAAAGCCTAAGACTGCAGAAGAAATTAAGTGAAGTATTCCAGATACAAAGTAGGGAAAGGTGTTTATAACTCCCTATGAAGAAAAAATATGGTGGAGTAAGTGATGTTTACATCAATTGATGAAAGAGCACAATGCAACAAAATGCATGTTGGGTCGTTGAAACAGTTCGAATCATTTTGACAATATAATAATAAGTTTGATCTGTTTTACAAAGAAGGTCTATGGTTCAAATCCGTATAGCCCTAAGAGATTGTATTTTTGTATAGATATTCTATTTGAGTTTATAATAGTTTTCATCTCCTTATTTTATTTATGGACAAACCGACTGATCAGCTGATCTATAGAAATGAAAGACAATCAATCTATAGAAATGAAAGTATTACGTAGTTATGTATGTATAGGGATAAGAAAAAATAATCACTCTAACAGATCCCTATTGGTAATTTGTCGAAATCTGGCATACCTAGATGTACTACTAATTGATTTTTATTCAACATTTCAGGTCCAAGAAGTGCAGATAAGAAAGCGCCAAAGCCTAAGACTGCAGAAGAAATTAAGTGAAGTATTACAGATACAAAGTAGGGAAAAGTGTTTATAACTCCCTGTGAAGAAAAAATATGGTGGAGTAAGTGATGTTTACATCAATTGATGAAAGAGCACAATGCAACAAAATGCATGTTGGGTCTTTGAAAGAGTTCGAATCATTTTGACAATATAATAATAAGTTTGATCTGGTTTTTACAAAGAAGGTCTATGGTTCAAATCCGTATAGCCCTAATAGATTGTATATTTTTGTATAGATATTCTATTTTAGTTTATAATAGTTTTCATCTCCTTATTTTATTTATGGACAAACGGACTGATCCGCTGATCTACAGAAATGAAAGACAATCAATCTATAGAAATGAAAGTTTTACATAGTTATGTATGTATAGGGATAAGAAAAAAATAATCCACTCTAACAGATCCTATTTGTATTTGTCAAATCTGGCATAACCTAAGATGTCCATACTAATTTATTTTTATTCAACAGTTTCAGGTCCAAGAAGTGTATGATAAAAAGTGCCAACTCCTAAGACTGCATAAGAAATTAAGTGAAGTATTCCAGATACAAAGTAGGGAAAAGTGTTTATAACTCCCTGTGCAGAAAAAATATGGTGGAGTAAGTGATGTTTACATCAATTGATGAAAGAGCACAATGCAACAAAATGCATGTTGGGTCTTTGAAACAGTTCGAATCATTTTGACAATATAATAAAACGTTTGATCTGTTTCACAAAGAAAGTCTATGGTTCAAATCCGTATAGCCGTAATAGATTGTATTTTTGTATAAATATTCTGTTTGAGTTTATAATAGTTTTCATCTCCTTATTTTATTTATGGACAAACTGACTGATCAGCTGATCTATATAAATGAAAGACAATCAATCTATAGAAATGAAAGTATTACGTAGTTATGTATGTATAGGTATAAGAAAAAAATAATCCACTCTAACAGATCCTATGGGTATTTGTCAAATCTGGCATAACCTAAGATGTCCATACTTATTTATTTTTATTCATGAGTTTCAGGTCCAAGAAGTGCATGATAAAAAGCGCCAAAGCCTAAGACTGCAGAAGAAATTAAGTGAAGTATTCCAGATACAAAGTAGGGAAAGGTGTTTATAACTCCCTGTGAAGAAAAAATATGCTGGAGTAAGTGATGTTTACAGCAATTGATGAAAGAGCACAATGCAACAAAATGCATGTTGGGTCTTTGAAACAGTTCGAATCATTTTGACAATATAATAATATGTTTGATCTGTTTTACAAAGAAGGTGTATGGTTCAAATCCGTATAGCCCTAATAGATTGTATTTTTGTATAGATATTCTATTTGAGTTTATAATAGTTTTCATCTCCTTATTTTATTTATGGACAAACCGACTGATCAGCTGATCTATAGAAATGAAAGACAATCAATCTATAGAAATGAAAGTATTACGTAGTTATGAATGTATAGGGATAAGAAAAACAAAATCCACTCTAGCAGATCCTATTGGTATTTGTCAAATCTGGCATAACCTAAGATGTCCATACTTTTTTATTTTTATTCAAGTGTTTCAGGTCCAAGAAGTGCATGATAAAAAGCGCCAAAGCCTAAGACTGCAGAGAAAATTAAGTGAAGTATTCCAGATACAAAGTAGGGAAAAGTATTTATAACTCCCTGTGAAGAAAAAATATGGTGGAGTAAGTGATGTTTACATCAATTGATGAAAGAGCACAATGAAACGAAATGCATGTTGGGTCGTTGAAACAGTTCGAATCATTTTGACAATATAATAATAAGTTTCATCTATTTTACAAAGAAGGTCTATGGTTCAAATCCGTATAGCCCTAATAGATTGTATTTTTGTATAGATATTCTATTTGAGTTATAATAGTTTTCATCTCCTTATTTTATTTATGGACAAACCGACTGATCAGCTGATCTACAGAAATGAAAGACAATCAATCTATAGAAATGAAAGTATTACGTAGTTATGTATCTATAGGGATAAGAAAAAATAATCCACTCTAACAGGTCCTATTGGTATTTGTCAAATCTGGCATAACCTAAGATGTCCATATTTATTTTTATTCAAGAGTTTCAGGTCCAAGAAGTGCGTGATAAATACCGCCAAAGCCTAAGAATGCAGAAGAAATTAAGTGAAGTATTTTATTTATGGACAAACCGACTGATCAGCTGATCTATAGAAATGAAAGACAATCAATCTATAGAAATGAAAGTATTACGTAGTTATGTAAGTATAGGGTTAAGAAAAAAATAATCCACTCTAACAGATCCTAATGGTATTTGTCAAATCTGGCATAACCTAAGATGTCCATACTTATTTATTTTTATTCAAGTGTTTCAGGTCCAAAAAGTGCAAGAGAAATACCGCCAAAGCCTAAGACTGCAGAAGAAATTAAGTGAAGTATTCCAGATACAAAGTAGGGAAAAGTGTTTATAACTCCCTGTGAAGAAAACATATGGTGGAGTAAGCGATGTTTACATCAATTGATGAAAGAGCACAATGCAACAAAATGCATGTTGGGTCTTTGAAACAGTTCGAATCATTTTGACAATATAATAATAAGTTTGATCTGTTTTATAAAGAAGGTCTATGGTTCAAATCCGTATAGCCCTAATAGATTGTCTTTTTGTATAGATATTCTATTTGAGTTTACAATAGTTTTCATCTCCTTATTTTATTTATGGACAAACCGACTGATCAGCAGATCTATAGAAATGAAAGACAATCAATTATAGAAATGATAAAGTCATTACGTAGTATGTATTATAGGATAAGAAAAAAATAATCACTCTAAAGGTTCTATTGGTATTTGTCAAATCTGCATAACCAAGCATGTCCATATTTTTTTTTCTTCACAGAGTTTCAGGTCCAAGAAGTGGTGATTTAAATACCGCCAAAGCCTAAGCATCAGAAGCAAGAAATTAAGGTGAAGTATTTTATTCTGGACAAACCGAACTGATTCCGCTATCTATAGAAAATGAAAGACACATCAATCTATAGAATCGAAAGTATTTTACGTAGTATGTATGTATAGGGATAAGAAAAAATAAATCCACTCTAACAGCTCCTATTGGTATTGTCAAATTTGGCAAAAACCTAAGATGTCCATACTTATTTTATTTTTATTCACGAGTTTAATGTCCAAGATAGTTCATGATAAAAATCGCCAAAAGCCTTAAGATGCAGGAAAGAATTAAGTGAAGTATT
>RXID01017436.1:0-11422 GCA_005019695.1 Trichopus zeylanicus subsp. travancoricus
GTAGTAGTAGTAATAGAAGTAGCAACGGCTATAGTAGTAGTAGTAACAGTTCGTAGTAGTAGTAGTCGTAGAAGTAGTAGTAGCAGTAGTAGTAGTAGAAGAAGTAGTGGTAGTAGAAGTAGCATCTGTAGCACTAGTAGCAGTCATAGCTGTAGTAGTAGTAATAGTAGTAGCATTTGTAGTAGTAGCAACAGCAGCAGAAGCAGCAGCAGCAGCAATAGTAGTAGTAGTAGTAGCCGCAGTACTAGTAGAAGTAGTTTTAGTAGTAGTAGTGTTTGTAGTAGTAGTAGTTGTTGTTGTTGTTGTTGTGCTAGTAGTAGTAGCAGAAGTTGTTGTAGTTGTAGTTGAAGTAGAAGTAGCACTCATAGCCATAGTGGCAGTTGAAGCAGCAGTCGTAGCAGTAGTAGTAGCAGTAATAGTAGCGCAGTAGTCGAAGTAATAGCAGTAGCAACAGCATTAATAGCAATAGTAGTAGCCGTCATGGTATTAGTACTTGTAGTAGTAGATGTAGTAGTAGTAGTAGTAGTAGTAGTGGTAATCATAGTAGTAGTAGTATTAGTAGTATTAATCGTAGTTGTAGTAGTAGTAATAGTCGTAGGACTAATAGTAGTAGTAGTAGTAGTAAAATGTTATTAGCAGCAACAGTAGCAGTAGTAGTGATAGTTGGAGCAGTAGTAGCAGTCGTAGCAGTAGTAGTGGTAGCAGCACTAGTAGCAATAGTACTAGTAGTAGTGGTGGTGGGAGTTCCAGTAGCAGCAGTTGCAGTAGGAGCAGCAATAGTAGTAGAAGAAGTAGTAGTAGTAGTAGTAGTAGTAGCAATAATAGTAGTAGTACTCGTAGTGGCTGCAGTAGCAGCAGTAGCAGTAGCAGTAGCAGTAGTAGTAGTAGTAGTAGTAGTAGCAACAGTAGTAGTAGGATATTAGCTGTAGAAGTAGTAGTAGTAGTAGTTGTTCTAGTGGTAATATGGGAAGTAGTGTTAATTGGAATAGTAGTGGTAGTTGTAGCAGCAGTTGTAGTAGTAGCAGAAGTATTCGTAGTAATAGTTGTTGCAACGGATGTAATAGTAGTGGTAGTAGCAATAGTACTCCTAGTTATAGTCTTAGCAGTAGTATTAGTACAAAAAGTAGTAGTTGTAGTCGTAGTATCTGTAAGACAATGAGTAGTGGTAGAAGCTGTAGCGTAGTGGTAGTAGCAGTAGTAGTGGTACAAGTAGTAGTCGTAGCAGTGGAAGCAATAGGTGCAATAGCAGTAGAAGTGGTAATAGAAGTAGTAGTGCAGAAGCAGTAGTCGTGGTGGTCCTAGTCGTAGTAGTAGAGGTAGTAGTGGTAGTTGTTGTTATTATTGTTGTTATAGTAGTAGTTGTAGTGATAGTAATAGAAGTAGTTGTTCTAGTAGAAGTGGTAGTAGTAGCATTGGTAGAAGCAGTAGCAGCAATTGTAGTACTAGTAGTAGTAGGAGGAAGATGAGGTGTAGTAGTTGCTATGATACTAATAGTAGTAGCTATAGGAGCAGTAAAAGTAGTAGTGCTAGTAGTAGTATGAGTAGTAGTAGCAGTAGTAGTAGCAGTAATAGTATTAGAAGTAGTATTAGTTGTTGCTGTTGTTGTTGTTGTTATTGTTGTTGTTGTTGCAGTAGTAGTTGTTGTTGTTGTAGTAGTAGTAGTACTAGTAGTTGTTGTAGTAGTAGTTGTTTAGTAGTACTAGTAGCAGTAGTAGCAGTCGTGATAGTAGCAGTAGTAGTAGTAGTTGTTGTAGAAACAGTAGTAGCCGTTGTTGTAGTTGTTGCAGAAGTAGTAGAGGTAGGGGAAGTAGTACTAATAGCTCTAGCAGTAGTGGTAGAAGTAGCAATGGTACTAGTGGTGGAAGGAGTAGTAGTATTAGTAGTAATAGAAGTAGTAGTTGTAGTAGCAATAGTTGTAGTAGTATTTGTTGTAGTAGTAGTAGCAATAGTAGTAATAGTAGCAGCAGTAGTAGTAGTAGTAGCCATAGTAGCAGCAGTAGCAGGTGTAGTAGTAGTAGTAGTTACAGTAGCAGTAGCAGGAGTAGCAGTAGTAGCAGTATAAGTAGTATTAGTAGTAGTAGTAGCATTAGTTGTGGTACTAGTATTAGTTGTAGTAGTATTACTAGTAGTAGCATCCGTTGTAGGAGCAGCAGCAACATTAATAGTAGTAGGAGTCTTATTACCAGTAGTAGTAGTAGTAGCTACACTACTAGTAGTAGTACCAATAGTAGCGGCCGTTGTAGCAGCTGCGGTAGTAGTAGCAGTGGTCATAGTAGGAGCAATAACACTAGTAGTAGTAGCAACAAAACTAGCGAAACTAGTAGTAATAGTAGCAGCAACAACAGCCGCAATTGTTGTAGTAGTGGTAGTAGTAGTAGTAGTAGCAGTAGTAGTAGTAGTACTAGTAGTAGTAGTAGTAGTGGTAGAAGTTGTAGTTGCAGTAGCAGTAGTGGTATAAGTAGTAGTAGCAGTCGTAGCAATAGTAGTAGTTGTTGTAGTATTAGTAGTTGCAGCAGGAAGCAGGAGTAGTAGTAGGAGTAGTAGTGTTGAAGCAATAAAGCCCCCCCCCAAAAACAAAAACACAGTGGACTAGTTGTTGTAGGAGTACTAGTTGCAGTAGCAGTAGCCATAGTAGTTGTAGTAGTAGTAGTATTAGTAAGAGTACTATTTTTAGCTGCAGTAGAAGCAATTGTAGTAGTAGCAGTAGCAGTGGTAGTAGTAGTATGGGAGGTAGTTGGAGTAGTAGTGGCAGTTGTAGTAGTAGTTGTAGTAGCAGTAGTACTAGAAGCTATAGTTGTTGTTGTAGTAGTAATAGAAGTGGTAGTAATAATAGTTGTAGTAGCAACAATAGTAGTAGCTGTAGTAGCAACAGTAGTAGTAGCAGTAGTGGCAGCAGTAGTAGTTGTAGTAGTAGCAGTCGTAGTAGCAACGATGACAGTATAAGTAGCTGTAGTAGTGAAAGTTGTAATTGTGGTGGGAAAAGTAGTAGTAGTAGCTGTAGCTGTAGTTATAGTGGCTAGAGTAGTAGTAGCTGTAGTAATTATAGCAGAAGTAATAACTGTAGTAGGAGTAGTGGTAGTAGTAGTAGTAGTAATAGTAGTAACAGTAGTAGTAGTAGCAGTGGTAGTATAGTAGGAGTAGTATTACCGATAGTAGTTGTGGTAGTACTGGTAGTAGTAGTGGTAGTAGTGGTAGTAGCAGTATTAGTAGTCGTAGTAGTAGTAGTAGAAGAAGTAGTGGTAGTAGCACTAGCAACAGTGGTAGCAATATTACTAGGTATAGTAGTTATAGCATTAGTTGTAATAGTAGTTTGTTGCAGCAGTAGCAGAAGCAATAGTCATAGTAGAAGTCACAGCAGTTATAGTAGTAGTAGCAGAAGCAATAGTAATAGTAGTAGTAGTTGTAGCAACATTAGTAGTAGTAGTGGTAGTAGTAGTAGTAGCAAAAGTAGCAGCAGTAGCAGTATCAATAGTAGCAAGTATGGTATTAGTAGCATTAGTAGCAATAGTTGCATTAGTAGCAGTAGTAGAATGAGTTGTAGTAGTAGTAGCTGCAGTAGGACTAGTAGTAGATTTAGTAGTAGTTGTACTATTTGTAGTTGTTGTCGTGGTAGTAGCAGTAGTGGCTGTAATAGTAGTAGGAGTAGAGCAGCAGCAGAAGCTGTAGTAGTTATATTAGTAGTAGAAGTAGTACTAATAGCAGCGAAGTAGTGGTAGCAGTAGTGGTGGTCGCAGTAGGAGCGACTGTAGTAGTAGTAGTAGAAGATGTAGTAGTAGCAGTAGCAGTAGCTATAGTAGCAGTCGCAGTAGTAGTAGTAGTAATAGAAGTAATAGAAGTAGTAGTAATTGGAGTAGTAGTAGTAGTAATAATAGAAGTGTAGTGGCAGTTTTTGTTGTTGCCCCTACATTAGTTGAAGTAGTTGTTGCAGTTGTTGTAGTTGTAGTAATAGTGGTTGTAGTCGTTATAGTTGTAGTAGTAGTTATAGTTGTAGTAGTGGCAGTAGCAGTAGTAGTTATAATAGTATTAGTAGTAGAAGAAGAAGTAATAGCAGCAGCAACAACAGTAGTAGGTTTAGTAGCTATGGTAATAGCAGTCATTGTGGTAGTACTAGTAGTAGTAGCAGTAGCAGTAGCAGTTATAGTGGTAATATTTGTTCTTGTACTTGTTGTGTTGGTAGTAGCGGTAGTTGCAGTTGCAGCAATAGTAGTAATAGTAGTAGTAGCAGTAGTAGGACTAATAGTAGTACTTGTAGCAGTAGTAGTAGGAATAGTAGCGATAGTAGCGATAGTAGCAGTGGTAGTAGCAGTAGTAGCGATAGTAGTAGTCGCAGTAGTCGCAGTAGTAGTATTACTTGTAGTAGTAGTAGTAGTAGCAGAAATAAAAGTAGTAGTAGTAGTAGTAGTGGTTGTAGTTGTAGTAGTAGTAATTGTTATTGTTGTAGTAGTAGTAGTAGTAATAGTAACGGTAATAGTAGTAATAGTAGTAGCAGTATTAGTGGCAATAATAGCAGTAGTAGTAGTAATAGTAATAGTACTATTTGTATTAGTAGTTGCAGCAGTAGTAGTCACAATTATAGTAGTAGTAGTTGCAGTAGTAGTAGTAGCAGGCAAAGTAGTAAAAGCAGTAGTAGAAGCAGTAGTAGAAGCAGTAGTAGAAGTAGTAGTAGTTGTGATGGTAATAGTAGTACTGGTCGTAGTAGTAGTAGCAGAAGTAGCAATAGTAGTAACAGCAGTAGTAGTAGCAGTAGTGGTAGTATAAGTAGCATTAACAATAGTAATAGTAGTTGTACTAGTAGTTTCAGAAGTAGTGGCAGGTGTAGGAGAGGCAGCGGCAACAGCAGTAGTAATAGTAGTAGTACAAATAGTAGTGGTAGTAGTAAAAGCAGCAGTAGCAGCAGCAGTAGGAGTAGCAGTAGATGTTATAAGAGTAGTAGTAGTAGTAGCAACAATAGCAATACTAGTACTAGTTGTTATTATTTTTGTAGTAGTAGTAGTAGTAGCAGTGGTAGTAGCAGCACCATATGCACTAGCAGTAGTAGGAATAGTAGTAGTAGTAGTAGCAGTAGTAGGAGCGATAGTAGTAGAAGTAGCAGCAGCGGAAGTAGTGCTAGTAGTAGTAGTAGCAACAGTAGCAGCAATAGTAGAAGTAGTAGTAGAGGTAGTCGTAGTAGTAGTAGAAGTAGGAATAGTAGTATTACTAGGAGAAGCAATTCTTGCAATAGTAATAGTTGTACTAGGAGTAGCAGTAGTAGTTGCTGTAGTAGTAGCAGTAGTAGTAGGAGAAGTAGGAGTAGTAGTATTAGCTGGAGTAGTAGTTATAGTAGAAGGAGTAGTTGTAGTAGTAGCAGTCGTAGTTGTAGCAGTAGTAGTAGTAGTAGTAGCAGTAGTTGTTGCTGTTACTGTAGTAGTAATAGTAGTTTTAGTAGTCGTAGTAGTAGTAATCAGAGCATTAGTAATAGTAGTAATGGTTGTAGTAGTAATAGTCATAGTAGTAGTAGGAGTAGTACTAGTACTAGTTGTAGTAGTTTTAGTAGTAGTAGCAGTAGAAGAAGTAGTAGTAACAATAGTAATAGTAGCATTAGAAGTTTTTACTGCAATATTAGTAGTAGCAGTAGGAGTAGTAGGCGTAATAGTAGGAGTAGTAGTTGTAGTAGTAGAAGTAGCAGTTGTAGTAGTAGTAATCGTACGAGTAGTAGTGGTGGTAGGGGTTGGAATTGTTGTTATAGTGGTAATAGTAGTAGCAGCAATAGTATGAGTAGTGGTAGTTGTAGTTGTACTAGTATTAGTTGTATTTGCAGTAGTAGTAGTAGTAGTAGTAGTAGTAGTAGTAGTAGTAGTAGTAGTAGTAGTAGTAGTAGTAGAAGCAGTAGTAGTAGTGGCAAAAGTAGTAGCAGTAGCAGCAGTAGTAATAGAAGCAAAATAAGTAGTAGTAACAGTTGCAGTAGTAGCAGTAGTAGTAGTCGGAGAACAAGTTGGAGTAGTAGCATTGGTGGTAGAAATAGTACTAGTTGTAGTAGTAGTAGCTTATGTTGCTATAGTAGCTGTAGTAGTAGCAGTAGTTGCAGCAGTAGTAGCGGCAGTAGCAGCAATAGTAGAAGTAGTAGTGGTACTAGTTGTACTAGTGGTAGAAGTAGTAGTAGTATTATTAGTAGTTGTTATAGTAGTAGTCGAAATAGTAGTAGCAGTAGTAGTTGTAGCAATAGTAGCAATAATAGTTGTAGAAATAGTAAGAGATGTAGTAGCAGCAATAGCAGTGTTAGCAGCAGTAGGAGCAGATGTAGTCGTAGTAGTAGTAGTACTAATAGTTTTAGGAGTAATAGTAGCAGTAGTAGCAGCAGTAGTTGTAGCGATAGAGGTAGTAATAGTGGTAGTAGCAGTAGTAGTAGCAAGAGTTGCAGTAGCGGTAGTAGATGCAGTAGTAGTAGCAGTAGCTAGAGCTGTAGGAGTGGTAGGAGTTGTATGAGGAGTAGGAGTAGTATAAGTAGTAGGAGTACTAGGAGTAGTAGGAGTAGTAGGAGCAGCAGTAGTAATAGTAGTAGTAGTAGTCATAGCAGTAGTTGTAGTGGTAGTATTAGCTGGAGCACACCAATAATAGTAGTAGTAGTTGTTGTAGTAGTAGTAGTAGTTGTTGTTGTTGTTGTTGTTGTTGTAGTAGTAGTAGTAGTAGTATTAGTGGTAGGGGAAGCAATAGTAGTAGTAATTGGAGCGTTAGTAACTGTAGTAGTAGTTCTTGTTATTGTTGCTATTGTTGTTATCATAGTAGTAGTAATTGGAGCGTCAGTAACAATAGTAATAGTTATTGTTATTGTTGTTGTTGTTGTTATCATAGTAATAGTAGGAGTTGTAGTAGTTGTAGTAGAACTAGTATTAGTAGTTTTAGTGGTAGTAGTTGTTGTTGTTGTTGTATCAGGAGTGCTAGCAGTAGGAGGAGAAGTAGTAGTAGTAGTAGGAGTTGTAGTAGGAGTAGTTGTAGGAGTAGTTATCGTGGTAGGGGTAGGAATTCTAGTTGTAGTTGTAGTAGTAGGAGTACTAGTAGTTGTAGTAATTAGTAATAGTAATATTAGTAGTAGTAGTAATAGTAGTAGTAGTAGAAGTAGTTGTGGTAGTAGCAGAAGTAGTAGCAGAAGTGCTAGTAGTTGCTGAAGCAATACTAGTAGTAGTAACAATAGTAGTAGTGGTAGTAGGAGCAGCAGTAGTAGCAGTGATAGTAGCAATAGTAGTAGTAGCAGAAGTAGTTGAAGTAGTAGTAGTAGTAGTAGTAGTAATATTAGTAGTAGTAGTAGCAATAGTAGTAATAGTTGCAGTAGTAGTAGCAGTAGTAATAGTAGTGGTAGTAGTAGTAGTAATAGTAGTAGTAGTAGTAGTAGTAGTAGTACTAATAGTAGTAGTAGGAGGAGGAGGAGGAGGAGGAGGAGTAGTAGTAGTAGAAGTAATAGTAGTAGTAGTAGTAGCAGCAGTAGTAGTTGCAGTAGTAGTAGTAGTAGTAATAGGGGTAGTAGTAGCAATAGTTGTAGTAGTAGTAGTAGGAGTAGAAGTAATAGTAATAGTAGTAATAGTAGTAGTAGTAATAGTAGCAGTAATAGTAGTAGTAGTAGTAATAATAGTAGTGGAGGTAGTAGTAGTAGTAGTAGAAGAAGTAATAGTAGTAGTAGTAGCAGCAGCAGCAGAAGTAGGAGTAGTAGTAGTAGTAGTAGCTGTAATAATAGTAGTAGTAGCCGTAGCGGCAACAGCAACAGTAGTAGTAGCAGCAGTAGTAGTAGTAGTAGTAATAGTAGTAGTAGTAGTAGTAGTAGTAGTAGTATTAGTAGTAGTACTAGTAGTAGTAGTAGCAGCAGCAGCAGTAGTAGATGTAGTAGTAGTAATAGTAGTACTAGTAGAAGTAGTAATGGTAGTAGTAGTACCTGCAGTAGTTGTAGTAGTAGTACCTGCACTAGTAGTAGTAGTCGTCGTAGTAGTAGTTGTTGTTGTTGTTGTAGTAGTAGTAGTATTACTACTACTACTACTACTATTACTACTAGTAGAAGTATTACTAGTAGTTGTGATTGTAGTAGTAGTAGTATTACTATTACTACTACTACTAGTAGAAGAAGTAGTAGTAGTGGTGGTGGTGGTGGTGGTAGTAGTAGTAGTAGTATTAGCAGTAGTAGAAGTAATAGTAATAGTAGCAGTTCGTTGTAGTAGTTGTGGCAATAGTAGTAGTAGTAGTCGTTGTTGTTGTAGTAGTAGTAATAATAGTAGTTGTAGTAGTAGTAATAGTAGTAATAGTAGCAGTGATAATAGCAATAGTAGTAGTAGTAGCATAGGTAGTAGTAGTAGGACTGGCAATAGTAGTAGTAGTATCGTTAGTAGTAGCGGCAGCAGATGGAAAAGTAGCAGTCATAGTAGTAGCAATAGAAGTAGAAGTAATAGTAGTAGTCATAGTAGCTGTAGCAGCAGTAGTAGTATTAGGTGTAGTAGCAGAAGTAGCCGTAGTAACAATAGTAGCAATAGTAGTAATAAAAATAGTAAGAGCTATAATAGTAGCAATAGCAATATTAGTAGTAGTAGATGCAGCTGTAGCAATTGTAGCAGTAGTACTAATAGTTTTCCGAGTAGTAGTTGTAGTAGTTGTAGTGGTAGTGACAGCAATAGTAATAGTAGTAACAGTAGTAGTAGTAGTGGTTGTAGTAGTAGTTGCAGTACCAGTAGTAGATGCAGTAGTAGTTGTGCTAGTGGAAGTGTAAGGAGAAGTAGTAGTGGCAATAGTAGTAGCTGTATTAGTAAAAGCACTAGTAGCAGTAGCTGTAGTCGTAGTAGTTGAAGTTAAAGTAGTAGTAGTAGTTGTAGCTGTAGTCTTAGTAGTTGTAGTAGTCGTAATAGTAGTAATAGATGTAGTAGAATTGGTAGTAGCAGTCGTAGAAGTAGCAATTGTAGTAGTAGTAGTAGTAATAGCAATAGTAAGAGAGGTAGTCATAGTAGTAGTAGTATTAGCAGCAGCAGTAGAAGCAGGAGAAGTGTTAGTGGCAGTAGTAGGAGTAGCATTAGTAGTAGTAGTAGCTGTAGTAGTAGTCGTAGTTATATTAGAAGTGAAAGTAGCAGTAGTAGTAGTAGTATTAGTAGTAGTAGCAGTAGTAGTAGTCGCAATTGTAGCATTAGTAGTAGGAGTAAAGTTGCTACTACAACTAAAACTACTATTATTACTACTAGTAGTAGCAGCAGCAGTCGTAGTTGTAGGAGAAGTAGCAGTAGTAGCAATAGTCTAGTAGTAGTCGTAGTAGTATTAGAAGTAATTGTTGCAGTAGTAGCAGTTGAAGTAGTAGTACTATTAGCAGTAGTAGTTTTCGCAGTTGTAGTAGAAGTGGTAGGGGTAAAACTACTACTGCTACTTCTACTATTACTACTGAAACTACTACTGCTCCTACTACTAAAACTACTATTACTACTACAGCTGCTGATGCTGCTTCTAGAATTACTTCTACTGCAACTACTACTACTATTGCTACAAAAACTACTATTACTACTACTACTACAATAACAACAACTACTCCTGCTACAGTTGCTGCGGCTACTACAGCAACAACCACAACTGCTGCTACTACTGCTGCTGTCGCTACTCTTGTACAACTATAACTGCTGTTACTACTACTGCAGCTACTCCTGTACAACTATAACTGCTGTTACTACTACTATTACTACTCCCATTAGTATTGCTACTCCAACTGGTACTACCCCTACTGCTACTACACCTACTACACCTAATACGACTGCTACAACTGCTATTGCTGCTACTAATACTACTATTGCTACTAATACTATTACTCCTCTCCCACTCTTGCTACTACCAATAATACGAGTAATATTACTACTACTACAACAACTACTATTACAACTAATACAACATCAAATACTCCTACTACTACTAATAATACTACAACTACTAAAATAACTACTACCAATTCTACTACTCGTACAACTGCTACTACAACTACTTGTACTGCTACAACTACTACAAATATTACTTCTAGTACAACTGCTAGTACTACTACTAATACTACTACTGCTACTACTACTACTGCTACTACTACTACTAATACTACTTCTACTCTTAACTTCTACCGCTACTCCAACTCCTACTCCTACTTTGACTACTGCTACACCTACTAGTACTACTATTACTATAACTACTACAACTCTTACTGCAACAAGAACTACAACTGTTACTGCAATTACTGCTACTACTATTAATCCTGCTACAACTACTACTACTATATCTCCTCCTCCTCCTTCTACTACTACTACACCTATTCCTTTTGTTACTACTACTCCAACTACTCCTACTATTCCTACTACTACACCTACTGCTACTCCTACTCCAACTACTCCTACTACTACTGCTACAACTCCTACTACTACTTTCCCTACAACTACTCATACTGCTACTCTTACTCCCCCCACTATTCCTACTACTACTCCGACTCATACTACTACCATGACTACTACTAATACCTATACTATTACTACTACTACTTCTCCTACTACTCCTCCTACTTCTACTTCTACAACAACAACTACTACAACTACTATTACTATTACTGCTACTACTACTGCTGCTGCTACTACACCTCCTACAACCACTACTAATTCTACTATTGCTACTACTGCTACTCAATATTTTCAAGTTCTAGTTCTACTACAACTACTACTATTGCTTGTACTACTATTTTTGTTGTTGCTGCTACTACTTCCACTTTTACAACTACTAGTACTCATAACTCCGACTACTACTATTACTACTACTTCTACTACTACTACTACTACTACTACTACTACTACTACTACTACTACTACTACTACTATTATGACTCCTACTTCTAGTGCTACTACTATTATTACTGCTGCTACAGCTACTGCTACTACACTACTACTACTACTGCTACTACTACAAGACTACTACTACTACTTCTTCTACTACTATTACTATTACTACTACTACTACTACTACGACTTCGGCTACTACATCTACTACTACTTCTAGTACTAATAAAACTAATACAACTAGTACTAGTACAAACACTACTACTACTACTCCTACTACTACTACGACTGCTACTAATACAACAACTACTACTACTACTACTGCATCTACAACTACTACTACTCCAACTCCCACTTTTAGAACAACAACAACTACTACTACTCCTACGACTTCTACGACTTCCACCACTACAATTACAACTACTACTTTTACAACCACTGCTACTACTACTACAAATACTACTACTACTACTACTACTACTCGTACTGCTAATACTACCCCTACTACTGTTACTATTACAACTACTACTACAACTTCTAATACTACAACAACTACTACTACCACTATTATATGTACAACTTTTACTACGCCAACCCCTACATTTACAACAACAACAACTACTACTGCT
>RXID01017437.1:0-17719 GCA_005019695.1 Trichopus zeylanicus subsp. travancoricus
AGTAGAAGTTGTCACAGAAGTAGCAGCAATAGTAGTAGTTGCAATAGTAGTAGTAGGAGGAGAAGTAGTAGGAGTAGTAGTATTAGTAGCAATCGTAGCAATAGTAGCAGCAATTGTAGTAGTATGAGTACTAGTAGTTGTAGAAGTAGTAGCTGTAGCAGCAGGAGTTGCAGTAGCAGTAGTAGTCACCACCATCGAAGTAGTAGTAATAGTTGTAGTTGTAGTAGTGGTATTAGTAGCAGCAGTAACAATAGCAGTAACAATGGTATTAGTAGTAGCAGTAGTAGTAGTAGCTGCAATAGTAGTTGCAATCAGAGTAGTAGTAGTTGTTGTAGCAGTAGTAATAGTAGGAATAGCGGTAGCAACAACAGCTGTAGTTGTAATAGCGGTAGTAGTTGTAGCAGGAGTAGTAGCAGTAGCAATAGCCATAATAGTAGTGGTAGAAGTGCTCCTAGCAGCAGTAGTAGTAGTCACAGAATTAGAAGTAATAGTAGTAGTAGTAGTACTAGTTGTAGTTGTGGGAGTAGTAGTAGGAATACTTTTGGGAGAAGGAATAGTAGTAGGAGTAGTAGTACAAGTAGTAGTAGTAGTACGAGTAGTAATAGTAGTAGTAGTAGTAGTAGTAGTAGCAATAGCAGTAGTAGAAGTCATAGTTGTAGCAGTTGTAGAAGTAGTAGTAGTGGTAGTAGTAGTCAGAGTAGTAGTTGGAGTAGTAGTAGTAGCAGTGGGACAAGCAGTAGCGGTAATAGAAGTCATAGTTGTTGTACTAGTAGGAGTAGTAGTAGTGGTAGTAGTTGTCATAGCAGCAGTAGTAGTAGTAGTAGTAGTAGTAGTATTGGTTGTAATAGTAGTAGTCGTAGTAATTTTAGTTGTCTTAAAAGTAGTAGTAGTAGTAGTAGTCGGAGTATTCCTCATTTTAGTAGTAGCAGTAGTAGCAATAGTAGAAGGATAGTATTAATTGTACTACTACTAGTAGTAGTACTAGTAGTAGAAGTAGTAGGAATTGTAGAAGTTGTAGGTGGAGTAGGAGTAGTAGTATTACAAGCAGTAGTAATTGTAAAAGTAGTAGTTGGAGTAGCTGTAGTAGTAGTAGTACAAGGAGTAGTTGTTATTGCAGCAATAGTAGTAGTAGTCATAGTAGCAGTAGTAGCAGTTGTCATAGAATTTGTAGTAGTAGTGATAGTAGTACTACTAGTTGTAGTACGAGTTGGAGTAGTAGTAGTAGCAGCGACAGTAGAAGGAGTCCTAGCAGTAGCGATAGTATTAGGAGTAGCAGCAATCGTACTAGTAGTAGTAGCAGCCGCAGTAGTAGTAGTAGTCATGGTAGGAGTTGTAGCAGTAATAGGAGTAGAATCAGTAGCAGTCCTAGTAGGTGTTGCACCAGTAGTAGCAGTAGTAGTGATAGCAATTGTAGCTGTGGTTGTAGTAGTGGTAGTAGTAGTAGTAGTAGTAGTAGTAGTAGTAGTAGTAGTAGTAGTAGAAGTAGTAGAAGTAACAGTAGCCGAAGTAGTAGTATCAGTAGCTGGTGTAGTAACTATAGTTATAATAGTCGAAGCAATAGTCGTAGTATTTAATGGTGGTAGTAGTAGTAGTATTAGTAGTAGTAGTAATAGTTGTAGTAGTAGTAATAGTAGTAATAATAGTAGTAGTAGCTATTGGAGTTGTAGGAGGAGTTGTAGTAGTAGTAGTAGTAGTAGTGGGAGAAATGAAGTAGTAGTAGTAGTAGCAGCAATATCAGTAGCAGTAGTAGTAGCAGTAGTAACAGTAGTCGTAGTAGAAGTACTATTAGTAGTGGAAGTAGTATTTGTAGCAGAGAGAGTGGTAGTAGTAGCAATATCAATCATTGTAGTGGAGTAGAAGTAGCAGTCGTAGTAGTAGTTGTTGTTTGAGTAGTGGTAGGGGTTCTTTGAATTGCAAAAGTAGTGGCGGTAGTAGTAGTAGTAGTATTAGAAGTAGGACAAGTAGTAGCAGTAGTAGCAGCAATAGCAGTAGAAGTAGTAGTTGTAGTGATAGTAGAGATAGTAGAAGTAGTATTAGTAGTAGTAAGGGAGGTAGTTGTTGTGGCGATAGTAGTGGTAGTAGCAGTAATAGTAGTTGTTGTAGTAGTAGTAGTAGTAGGAGTACCAGTAGCAGTAGTAGTAGAAGTAGTAGTAGTAGTATTGGTAGCAATAATAGTAGTAGTAGTAGTAGTAGTAGAAGCAGTAGTAGCCACAGTTGCAGTAGTAGCTATTGTAGAATTAGTTGTGGTATTAGTAGTAGTAGTATCCTTAGTATTAAGAGTAGTAGTAGTAGCAGTAGCCATTGTTGCAGTAGTAGTAGCAAAAGTAGCGAAAGTAGTAGTTGTAGCAGAAGCAACAACAGCAGTAGTAGTAGTGGTAGTAGTAGTAGTAGCAGCAGCAGCAGCAGTAGTTAGCTATAGTAGTAGGGGTAGTAGTAGTAGCAGCAGAAGAAGTAACAGTAGTAGCATTTGTAGAACTACTAGTAGTAGTTGTAGCAGCAGTAGTAGGAGTAGTAGTAGCAGTAGTTATCGTGGTAGTCGTTGTTATTGTAGTAATAGCAGCAGCCACAGCAGTAGTAGCAGTAGTTGTGTAGCAGCAGCAGTAGTAGTAGCAGTAGTTGTGCGGTGTAGTTGTAGTAGCAGTAGTGGCAGTTGCATTTGTAGTTGTAGTAGTAGTAGCATTCGCAGGAGAAGCAGTACCAGTAGTAGTAGTAGTTGTAGTAGCAGTAGTAGTAAGAATTGCAGTATTTGCTATACTCTTAGTAGTAGAAGTACTTGTCGTAAAAGTAGCAGTAGTAGTGGTAGTAGCAACAGCAATAGTAGTAGTAATAGTAGCAGCTGTAGTAGCGGAAAGAGGAGTAATAGTATTAGTAAGAGTAACAGTAGAAGTAGCTGTAGTAGGAGTGTGAGTAATAGTAATATTGGTAGTAATAGTAGTAGTAGTAAAAGTAGAAGTAGCAACAGCAGCTTGCGTAGCAGTAGTTGTAGTTGTAGTAGCAGTAGCAGTAGTACTAGTAGCAGAAGTAGCAGTTGGAATAGTAGTAGTAATAGCAGTAGTAGTATTATTATAAGTAGTAGTAGCAATAGGAGTAGCAGTATTAGTAGTAGGAGTGAGAGTAGAAGTAGTAGTGGTAGAAGAAGTAGGAGCAGAAGTAGTAGAAGTAGTAATAGAACTAACAGTAATAGTAGTAACAATTGCAGTAGCAGTAGTTGGAGTAGTAGTGTTATAGCAGTAATAGTAGCAATTGTCGCAGTAGTAGTAGTAGCAATTGTACTAGCTACAGTAGCAACATTAGTTGTAGTAGTAATAGTTATTGTTGTTGTTATTGTAGGAGTAGCAATAGGTGTAGTAGCTGTCGTAGTAGTAGTGATAGTAGTAGTAGTAGGAGCAGTAGTAGCAGTACTAGTGGGTGGAGGGGAAGTTGGAGTACTAGTAGCAGTAGCAGTATGAGTAGTTATTGGAATAGTCTTAGTGATGGCAGTAGTACTAGTAGTTGTGGTTGTAGTAGTAGTAGTGGTAGCAATACTTGTACAAGTAGCTGTAATAATAGCAGTAGTAGAAGTAGTAGTAGTAGAAGTTGTAGTAGAAGTGGTCGTAGAAGTACTAGTAGTAGCAGTACTTGTAGTAGTAGTTGTTGTTGTAGTATTAGTAGTAGTGGTAGCAGTAGTAGTAGTACGTGTAGCAGTAAGAGTAGTAGAAGCTGTAGCAATAGCAGTAATTATTGTGGTAGTAATAGAAGTAGTCATAGTAGTAGCTATTGTAAGAGAAGTAGTAGTAGCAATAGCAGTAATGGTAGCAGTAGTAGTGTAGTAGTAGTATTAGTAGTAGTTGTTGTAATAATAGCAGCAGCAGTAGTTGAAGCTATAGCAGGAGTAGCAGTAGTAGTAGTTGTAGTAATAGTAACAGTAGGAGCAATAGAAGAAGTGGTTGTAACAGTAGCAGTAGTAGCAGTAGCAACAATAGTAGCAGGATTACTAGTAGCAGTGGCAATAGTGGTAAGAGTTGTGGCAGTAGTTGTTGTGGCAATCGTACTAGCAGTAGCAATAGTAGTAGTAGTAGTAGCAGTTGTAGTAGCAATAAGAGGAATAGTAGTCACAGTAGGAGTGGTAGTAATAGTAGTAGTAGTAGGAGTGAGCGTGGTAGTAGTATTGGAAGTAATAGTAGTAGTAGTAGAAGTAGTAGCAGTTGTAGTAGTAGCAGCAGTAGTAATAGCCACAGAAGCAGTAGTTGCAGGAGCAATAATAATAGTAGTCGACGTAGTAATAGGAGCGACAATAGTAGTAGTAGTATTATGTGTAGTAGTGGCAGTAGGAGTTAAAGTAGTAGTAGTAGGAGTGATAGTAGTTGTAGTGGTGGTTCTAGTAGTAGTGGTTGTAGTAGTAGTAGTAGTGGCTGCAATAGTAGTAGTAGTTGTAGTAGTCGCAGTAGCTGCAGCAGCAGTAGTAGCAGAAGTAGTAGTAAGAATAGCAACAGTGGCAATAGCAGTAATAGCAGAAGCTACTGTAGTAATAGCAGTACCAACAGTTGTAGTAGTAGTAGTTGTTGTTGTTGTGGTGGTGGTGGTGGTGGTAGTAGTAGTAGTAGTAGAAGTAGCAGTAGCACTAGTAGTAGAATTAATAGTAGTAGCATTAGCAGTAGTAGTGGTGGTAGTAGTAGTAGAAGTAGCAGCAGTAGCAATTGTAGTAGCTGTTGGAGTAGTAGCAGCAGCAGCAGTAGCAATTGTAGTAGCTGTTGGAGTAGTAGCAGCAGCAGCAGTAGTAGTAGTAATAGTAGTAGCGGTCGTATAGTAGTAGCAGCAGTAATAGTAGTCGTAGTGGGACTAGCAGTAGTAGTAGTAGTAAGAGTTGGTGTAGTGGTAGTAGTTGTAGTAGAAGAAGTAGTAGTAGTTGTGGTAGTAGGATTAGGAGGAGTTGGAGTAGGCGTAGTAATAGTATAAGTAGTACTTGTTGTTGTAGTAACAGTCGTCCTAGTTCTATCTGTAGTAGTATTTGTAGTAGTAGTAGTATTAGTTATAGTCGTAGTACCAGAAGTAGTAGGAGTAGTAGTAGTAGTAGTAATACTAGCAATTGCAGTAGCAGCAGCAGCAGTAGTAGTTGTTGTTGTTGTTGTCGCAATAGTTGTAGTAGTAGCAGTAGTAGAAGTTGCTGCTGTAGCTATAGTAGTAGTAGCATTATCATTTGCAACAGTTGTAGCAGTAGTAGTACGAGCTGTAGTAGTAGTAATAGAAATAATAGTTCTTGCAGTAGTAATAGCTATGCAGTAGCAGCAATTGCAGTAGTAGTAGCACTAGGGGTCGCAGTACTAGTAGTAGCTATAGCAATAGTAGTAGTAGTAGTAATAGAAGTAGTAGTAGCATTAGCTATAGCAATCGGAGTTATGGTAGTTGTAATAGTTGTAGCAATAGTAGTATTAATAGTATAAGTTATTGTAGTAGTAGTACTAGTAGTAGTAGTTGGAGCAGTAGTAGTAGTATTATGAGTAGTAGTAGTTGTTGGAGTAGTCGTAGTCGTAGTAGTAGTAGGAGTGGGAGTGGTAGTAGTAGAGGTAGTAGTAGTAGTAGTAGTGGTGTAGTAGTAGTTGTAGTGGTAGTATTAGCAGATGTAGTAATAGCAATAGTCGTAGCAGTAGTAGTAGCAGTAGTAGTAATAGGAGCAGTATTAGTAGTATTACGAGTAGTAATAACAGTGGGAGTAGTAGTAGAAGTAGTAGTAGTAGTAGTTGCAGCATTTGTTGTAGTAGTAGCGCAAGTAGTAGTGGCAGTAGCAGACATAGTAATAAGAGTACCGGTAGTGACAGTAGAATTAGTGGTAGTACATTGGTAGCAACACCAGTAGCAATAGTAGTGGTAGTCATAACAGTAGTAGTAGTAGGAGGAGGAGGAGGAGGAGGAGTCACAGTAGTAGTAGTAGTAATAGTAGTAGTGGTACTCGTAGTAGTATTAGCAATAGTATAAGGAGTGGTGGTAGTAGAAGCAGTAATAGTAGTTGTTGTCGTTGTAGGAGTAAGAGTAAAAGTAGTAGTAGTTGTAGTAGTGGTAGTTATTGTTGTAGTAATAGTAGTAGTAACAGTAGTAGAAGTTGTGGTAGTAGGATTAGCAGTTGTGATAGCAATAATTGTAGCATAGCAGTATTAGCAGTAGTAGTATTTGTAGAAGTGGCAGTAGTACTAGTAGCAAGTACTAGAAGTAGTTGTGAAAGTACAGTAGTAGTAGTTCTTGCAGTAGTAGTAGTAGAAGTAGCAATAGTAATAGTAGCAGTAGCAATAATAGTGGTAGTAGTAGTAATAGTGGAAGTAGTTACAGTAGTAGTAGCAGTAGTAGTAATGGAAGTAGCAGTGGTAGTAGTAGTTGAAGCAGCAACAATGTAGTATCAGTTGTAGTAGTAGTAGTAGTAGCAGTAGTAGTAGAAGTAGTAGTACTAGTCTCGGTTGCAACAATATCAGGAGTTGCAGTAGTTGCAGTAGAAGCAGTAGTATTAGCAGCAGTAGCAGTACCAGTAGTAGTAGTAGCAGTAGTACTAGTGGTAGTAGCTATAGTAGCAACTATAGTAATAGTAGTAGGAGGAGGAGTAGTAGTAGTAAGAAAAGTAGTAGCAATAGTAGTAGCAGTAGTAGTAGTAGCAGTTATAGCAATAGTAGCAGTAACAGTGATAGTAGAAGTAGTAGTAGCAGAGCAATAGTAGCAGTAGTAGTAGCATTAGTAGTAGGTACAGTAGTAGTAGTAGTAGTAGTAGTACAAGACAACTACTAGAACTAGTACAACAAAGACCACTACTACTACTGCTGCTGCTATTACCATTGCTACCACATCTACTACTACAACTACTGCTACTTCTAGCTCTGCTTCCACTACTACTACTGCTGCTGCTGCTGCAACAATTATTACAATTACTGGTACGACTACTACAACTACTACTATTACTTCAACTACTACAACAACTACAACAACAACTTCTACTACCGCAGCAGCAGCAACAACAACAATCACAACTACTAGTATTATTACTACTACCACTACTGCAACAACTACTAAAGCTGCTACTACTATTCCTACTACATCTACAACTACTATTGCAACTGCTCCTATTGTGACTACCACTACTACGACTACTGCTCTACTGCTACTAGTGGTACTACTACTACTACAACTATTTCTACTACTACTCCAACTACTGTTACTACTACTACCACTCCTACTAATATTACAACTAATTCCACTACTACTATAGCTCCTACTGCTGCTACTACTACCACACTAGCTACTTGTACCATTACTATAGATACTACTATTCCTATTACTACTGCTACTACGGCTATTGCTACAACCACAACTGCCACTACTGCTACTACTACTACAGCTACTTCTGCTAGTAATATTACGACTACTACCATTACTACCAGTCCTACTTCTTACTACTAATTCTCCAACTGCAACTAGTTTTGCTCCTACTAATGCTGCTACTGCCACTGCTACTACTCTTACTACTACTACTACAACAACAACTACTATTATTCCAAAAACTACTACTTCTATTAATACTACTACTACTACTACTACTACGACAACGGCTACCAGTGCTACCTCAACTACAACTGCTGCTGCTGCTACTACTGTTACTACTATTGAGACAACAAGTACTATTACTACTACTATTTCTACTACTACTTTTGCTCCAGCTACATAAACTAATAATACTACTTCAACTACTACTATTGCTGCTACTACAGCTATTACTGCTATTCCTACTACAACAACTATGACTACAACAACTACTACTATTGTTGCCACTACTACTACTACTACTACTACTACTACCACTCTTTTTACTCCTGCTACTACCATTACTACTACAACTACCACTACTACTGCTAGTAATAGTACTACTTCTACTACTACTACTACTAGTAGTACTACTACTTCTCCCACAACTAGAACTACTACTAGTACTACTACTGCTGGCACAACCACCACCACCACCACTACTACTACTCCTACTTCTACTCCAACTGGTTCTCATTCTACTACTACTACTGCTACAACAACAACTGCTACTACTGCTACTGCTATTACAACCACTACTACTACTACAACTACTACTGCTGCTACTACTATAGCTACTACTGCTAGTCCTTGAACTGCTATAATTACTACTACTACTACCTCTACTACTACTCCTCCTGCTTCTACTACTACTGCTACAGCTACTACAACAACAACTACTACTACTGCTACTACAGCTATGACTACTACTACTACTACTACTATTATTACTAATACGACTAGTACAGCTACGACTGCTACTACTACTATTGCTGCTACTACTACTACTACTGTTACTACTAATACTAATACGGCTACTACAACTACTACCATTACTACTACTACGACAACTGCTAATATTAGTACTACTACTACTGCTGCTACTACTACAACAACAACAACAACTACTGCTAATACTATAGCTGCTACTACTACAATAACTACTACTAATGCTATTGTTGACACTACTGCTACTTCTACCACAACTACTCCTACTACTACTACTACTAGAACTACTACTACTGCTACTGCTGACCCTACTGCTACTTCTACCACTGCTACTGCTGCTACTGTTGTTGCTATTACTACTACTACTAGTACTACTACTACTAGTACTACTACTACAACTATAGTTGCAGCTGCTACTGCAACTACTACTTCTGGTACTACTAATGCTGCTACTGCTTCTACAACTGTTAGTGTTGTTGCTACTACTACGACTACTGCTACTACTGCTGCAGCTACTACTACGTCTACTATTACTGCTACTACTACTGCTACTTCTGCTAGTACTACTGCTCCTACAACTACTGCTACTACTACTACTACTACTAATACTACTACTGCTTCTACAACAACCTCTACTAGTACAACAACAACTACTACTGCTACTACGGATGCTCCTAATAGTAATACTACTACTAATTCCACTAGTACCACTACTACTGCTATTGCTACAACTATTACTACTTCTATTGCTACTATGAATGTTGCTGCTGCAACTACTTCTATAATAACAACTGCTACTGCTGCTACTATTGCTACTAATGCTGCTACTACTGGTACCACTACGTCTACTACTACTGTACTAGTGCTATAATTGCTACCGCTACTACTACGTCTACTGCAACTACTGCTTTTGTTACTACTCCTACTACTACAACTCCTCCTACTACTGCTTCCATTGCTACTACTACTTCTGCGATTGCACCTATTACAACTACTTCCCCTAATTATACTACTTCTGCGACTACTACTACTATGGCTACTACTGCTTGTACAACAACAACTACTACCACAGTTACCACAACTACTACTTCTACTAATACTACGCCTGCTACTACTACTACAACAACAATAACTACAACAACAACTACTACTACTACTAATACTACTACTACTACTACTATGACTACTACTACTACTACTACTACTACTACTACTACTACTACTACTACTACTACTACTACTACTACTACTACTACTACTACTACTATTATTAATACTACTACTAGTACTACTACTTCTACTGCTCCTACAGCTACTACTTCAAGATCTACTACTACTCCTACTCCTCCTTCTTCTACTGCTACTACAACTACAACTACTGCTACTACTTCTATCACTGCTACAACTACTACTCCTCCTCTTCCTCCTACTATTACTACTATTATTACTACTACTACAACAAATACTACTTCTACTACAATAACTACTAAAACTACTAGTATAACTACTACTACTACTACTGCTACTGCTATTGCAACTACAACCACTTTGACTACTGCTTCCGCACTACTATTTCTATTACCACTATGCCTGCTACTGCTACTACTACTGCTATTGTTATTACTTCTACTACAATTGTTACTAACGCGACTACTCCTACCATGACTACTACTACAACCGCTAAGACCACAACTATGACTACTATTGCTATTACTACTACTACTGCTACTTATGTTACAACTACTATTGCTACTAATACTTCTACTTCTACAACTGCTTCTATTGCAACTACTACTACAACTGTTACTACTACTTCTCACATTACCACTACTTCTGTTACTACTACTTCTTCTACTACTACTAATACTGCTAATATACTACTACTACTTCTGCTACTACTAGTACTACTTATACAACCACTCCTGCTACTGCTGCTACTACTACTACAGGTACTACTTCTACTGCTGCTGCTACTCTTACTAGTACAACTTCTACTACTGCTGCTGCTACTGCCACGATGACTACTACTACTGCGGATACTACCACTACTACTTCTACTACAACTACAACAACTCCTACTAGTACTATTACAACTACTATTGCCGCTAATGAACTATTACTTCTACTAGTACTAGTACTACAACTACTCCTAGTCGTACTACTATTACTACTATTGCTACTGTGATTACTACTACTATTATTACTACAACATCTACTTCTACAAGTACTACTGCTGCTGCTACTACTACTACTATTAGTACAATTACTATGGCTACGACTATTGCTACAACTACCACTACGGCTATGAGTGCTACTGCTGCATCCACTTCTCCTACAACAACAACTGCTACTACCACTACTACTACTACTACACCTACTACTCCTACTCATCCTCCTCCTCCTCCTACTACTACTACTACTACTACTTGTACTACTACTCCTGCTGCTGCTGTAGCTACTACTGCTGCTAGTAATACTACTGCTACTATTACAACTACTCTTGTTACTTCTACTCATGCTACTGCTATATCTACTGCTACTACTATGACTTCTACTACTACTGCTGCTGCTACTGCTACCACTATTGCAACAGGTACTAATATTACTACCACTACTGCTACACCACCACTACTACTAACCACTACTTCTACTACTAACTACTACTAGTACTACTACCACTACTATTGCTACGGCTGCTACTACGACTGCTCCTATAGCCACTACTGCTTCTACTACAACTACTACTATGACTATTGCTATTACTACTACTACTAATACTACTACTATTGTTGCTTCTACTACTACTATAGCAGTTGCTACTACCATTACTACGACAACTACTGCTACTACCACTGCAACTTCTACTACTATGACTACTACTTCTACTACTGCTATTATCGCTACAACTACGACTACTTCTACTACTACTGCTAGTGGTAGAACTACCACTTCTCATACTACTACTAATACTGCTACTACTATTACAGCTACTGCTACTACTACTACACCTAGTACTACTACTGCTACTATGCTTACTACTCCTTCTATTACTACATCTACTACTGCTTTTGCTAATACTACTACTACTATCATTGCTACTATTGCTATTACTACTGCTACTCGTGCTACTATGACTGCTGCTTCTTCTGCAACTACTACTACTTATACAACTATAATTGTTATTATTACTATTGTTGCTACTGCTTTACCCCTGCAACTATTGCTACTACTTCTAAAACAACTACTGCTACAATAGTTGCACTTGCTACTACTGCCATAGCTACTACATCTTCCATAGCTACTACTACTACTACTAATACTAATACTAATCCTTCTACTACTACTTGTTATACTGCTACAAATGCTACTACTACTACTGCTACTACAACTGCTACTACTTCTACTAGTTCTTCTACCACTATGACTACTACTACTAGTACGACTACTACTACAACTATTACTACTAGCACAACTACTGCTACTATAGCAACTACTACTACTTCTACTACAATAGCTACTTATGATACTACTACCACTAGTACCACTACTTTTACTACTATTACTGTGGCTACTGCCACAGCAACGACTATTAGAACCATTACTGCTCCTACTACTGCTACTACAGCTATTGGTACTACTAAGACTACTACTACAACTAATACTGCTATAACTAGTACTCACATCGTTGCTACTAGTATTGCTACTACTACTACTGCTACTGCCACCACTACTACTATAGCTACTGCCGCAACTGCTACAGCAACTAGTCCTGCTATAGCTACTATAATTACTATTACTATGCTACTACTCCTACAACTAGTACTAATACTTACTACCACTACTACTACTTCTACTGCTACAACAATTCCTACTACTACTATTACTACTATTACTACTACTACGACTACTTCTCCTACTAACATTACTGCTACTACTTCAACTACTGCAACTACACTACTACTACTTCTAATATAACTACCACTACTACCACAGCTACTTTTGCTGCTACTACTACTGCCACTACAATTGCTACTATTGCTACTACTTCCAATACTACTATTACTGCTGCTACTACTGCTACTACTACTGCTACTAGTATTGCTACTACTACTTTTATTACAACTACTACTCCTACTACCACCACCACTACTACTACTACTACTACTACTACTACTACTACTATTACTACTACTGCTACTTTGAGTGCTACAACTACTCTTACTACAACTGCTATTACCAACTACTATTATTACTAATGTTATTACTACTACTGCTACTACTATTACTGCTATTATTACCACTACTACTTCTACTACTACTATTACTACTACTTTTACGACTACTACAATTACTACTAATACTAATAGTACTACTACTACTACTATTACTACTACTGCTACTTTTGCTACTACTACTGCTACTACTACTACTTCAGCTACAATAACAACTACTACTAATTGTCCCACTACTACTACTATTCCAACAACTACTATTGCTACTATGGCTACTACAGCAACTACTACTGCTACTCCTACTATTGCTACTACTACTACTGCTTCTACTGCTATTGCTACAGCTACTATTGTTATTGCCACAATTGCCACTACTACTACTACTACTTTTGCTACTAATGCTAGAACTGCAACTATTGCTGTTACTACTACTACCCTAACTACTACTAGTAGTACTGATACTACTACTGCTACTGCTACTGCTACTACCACTACGACTACTACTACTGCTACTGCTACTTCTGCTCCTACTCTTACTATTTTTGCTACTACTACTGCTACTATTACCACAAGTATTACTACTACTGATACTACTGCTACTATAACTGCAAGTATAACTACTTCTACTCCTACTACTACTGCTGCTACTACAACTACGACACAGCTACTACTATTGTCATTGTAGCTACTACTACTACTATCACTACAATTGATGCTATTATGGCTACTACTGCTACAACAACAACAACAACTATTGCTACTACCACTACTAGTACTACTACATTTCCTGCTACTATTACTACTACTGCTACTACTACTATTGCTACGACTATTACTACTACTTCTACTTCTATTACTGCTACTACTAAGACTACTACCTTTGCTACAACTGCTACGACTGCTACTACGTCTACTATTACTACTACCACTATTACTACTATGGCAACTACTACTACTACTATGGCAACTACAGCTACTATTGCTACTGCTACTACTACTACTACTTCTACTACTATTACAATAACAACTACTACTGCTGCTGCTGCTACTACTACTATTGCTACTGCTGCTGCCATTGGTACTACTATTACTTTTGCTTCTACTACTACTACCACTACTACTATTATTAATGTTGTTGCTGCTCCTACCACTAATATTGCTTGAACAACTACTGTTACTGCTACTACTTCTGCTGCTGCTGCTACTGCAACTACTTCTAGTACTACTACTATAGCCACAACTGCTAAAACTGCTACTACTGCTACTATCGCGATTACTACAGCCACAACCGCCAAAACTGCTACTCCTACTTCTGCTACTATCGCGATTACTACTACTAACCCAACTACTACTGCTACTACTACCACTATGACTACTACAGCTACTGCTGCTACTAATTCTTCTCCTATTACTACTTCTTCTGCTACTGCTACTACTACTACTACTAGTAGTACTACTATTACTACTACTCATACTATGACGACAAAGACTATTGCTACTACTATTACTATTGCTACAACTACTACTTCTAGTGCTACTACTACAACCTCAACTCCTACTACTACTACAACCACTACAGTACCACTACTGTTGTCGTTACTATTACTACTACTATTACAACATTTGCTACTACTACTGCTACTACTACATCTAGTATTGCTACTCCTACAAATACTACTACTACTACTACAACTACTACAGCTACTACAAGAACAACTATAACTACGATTACTACTACTACTACTACGACTACTACTACCACTTCTACTACCATTACTCCTACTACTGTGACTACTACTTTTGATACTACATCTACGACTGTTGCTTCTACTACTATTACTTCTACCACTACTACTACTCCTGCTACTGCTATTGCCACTACTGCTGCTGCTACTACTACTACAATTACTACTATTCTACTACTACAGCTGCTATTGCTACAACTACTGCTACTACTACTACTTCTACTACTTCTGCTACTGCTACTGCTGCTGCTACCACTACTACTACTACTATGACTACTATTGTTGTTGTTGCTGCTACTACTACTACTAATACAACTATAATAATTATTGTTACTACTACTACTGCTGCTGATACTACTACTACTACTATTCAAACTCCTCCTCCTACTGCTACTACTGGTAGTATTACTATTACTAGCACAACTACAACTATTACCGTTGCTACAGCTGCTGCTGCTACAACTATTACTACTACTACCACTACTACTACTACAACTACTACTTCTTCCACAACTACTACCACTACTGCTACTAATACTAGTACTACTTATGCTACTACCACTGCTTCAATTTCAACTACTATTACTTCAACTGCTACAACTACTACTATTACTACTACAAATTTTCCTACAATAACAACTACTATTGCTAGTCCTACGACTACAGCTACTCCTAGTACTACTACTACTACTGCATCTACTACTCCTACTACTACTACAGCTATGACAACTACTACTAGAACTTCTACTACTAGTTCAACTATTGCTACTTCTGCTACTACTGCTACTGCTACTGCTCCTTCTAATGTTAATACTACTACTCCTTCTATTGCTACTCCTACCTCTACTACAACTACTTCTCATATTACTACGACTGCTAATACTATAGCTAATAAAACCACTATGACTATTATTATGGCTACTGCTACTATTACTACCCCTAATAATATTGAAACTACTACTGCCACTACTACTCCCACTCCTACTACTACTGCCACTACTACTTCAACTACCACTATTACTACCACTACTAGTACTTCCACTACCACTCTACCGCTACTACTACTGTTGCTGCTGCTACTACTACTACTACTATAATTACTACTACTAATGCTACTGCTACTACAACTCCCAATACACCCGCCACAACAACTACTATTATTAATAGTACTACTATTATTTTTACTATTGCTACTACTACTACTACTACTACTACTACTACTACTACTACTACTACTACTACTACTACTACTACTACTACTACTACTACTACTACTACTACTACTACAACTGTTGCTACTGCTGCTGCTGCTCCTACTACTACTACTACTACTTCTTCTACTTCTACTATGACTACTACAGTTGTTGCTGCTATTGCTACTACGACTACGAGTGCTACTGCTAATTCTACTACTACTTTAGCTACTACTGTTACTACTAATATTAGTACTAATACTACTATTGCTACTACTACTACTTGTATGGCTACTAATACTACTATCGCTAATACTACTACTACTGTTACTACTACTCCTCCTATTTCTACTATTGCTCCTACTTCTACTATCACTTCTACTGTTTCAACTGCAATGACAATAATAACAATAATAATAACTACAACAACTACTACAATAGCTACTACTATTACTACTACAACTGCTACTACTGCTACTAATACAACTGCTACTTCTTCTACCACTGCTGCTACTGTTGCAACTGCTACTAGTACTACTATCACTTCCTACTACTAGTACTACAGCTACTACTACAACAACTACTACTGCTACTTCTACTAGTACAACTGCTTCTGGTTCTACTACTGCCACTATAGCTGCTACTACTGCTTCTAATACTATTACTACTACTACCACTATTGCTACTAGTACGACTACTAATACTATTATTGTCGCTACTACAACTGTTACTACCACAGTTGCTACTACCACTACTACTAGAATTACTATTACTGCCACTGCTACTTCTACTGATATTGCTACTACTACAACAATTGCTACCACTGCTACTACTACTGGTTCTACTGCTACTACTAAAAATGCAACTATTGCTATTACTATTTGTAGCAGTAGTACTTGCAATTATAGCAATAGTAGGAGAAGAAGCAGGAGTAACAAAAAGAGCAACAAAAGTACTACTAAAAGTAGTAGTAGTAGTAGGAGTAGTAAAAGCCAAAGTAGAAATCACAGTAGTAGTACAAGTAGTAGTTGAAAGGGTTGTCATATTAGTAACAGTAGTTGTAGCAGCAGCAATAGCAGCAGCAACAGCAGTATTAGCAGCAGCAACAATAATAGTAGTAGTAGTAATAGCAGCAGCAGTAGTAGTACCGACTATAGTAATAGTAGTAGTAGCTGTAGTAGAAGTACCAGTAGTTATAATAGTAGCCACAGAAGTAGTAGTAGAAGTAGCAGCAGTCATAGTAGTAGTAGAAGTTGCAGTAGTAGATGCGACAGTAGTAGTAGTAGAAGACCTTATAGTAGTAGCATTACTAGTAGTAGTCGTAGTAGCAACAGTAGTAGTGGTAGTCATAGTAGTAGTAGTAGAAGTAGCAGTGGTAATAATAGTGGTCGTAGTATTAGCAGCAGTAGCAGTAGTCACGATAGTAGTAGGACAAGTAGCAGTAGTAGTAGTACTAGCAATATTAGCATTAGTAGTAGTTGTAGCATAAGGAGTAGTAGAAGTAGAAGCAATAGCTGCCGCAGCAGCAATAGTGGCAACTGTAGTAGTAGTAGTAGTAGTAGTAGTCATAGGTGAAGTAGCAGCAGTAGTAGTAGTAGTATTAGTAGTAGCTGCAGTAGTCTTAGTTTAGTAGTAGTAGTAGTAGTAGTAGTAGTAGTAGTAGTGTTAGCAGAAGTAGAGCAACAATAGTAGTAGTTGTATTAAAACTAGTTGCATATTTACAGCAGTAGCGTATTAGTAGAAGTAGTAGTAGTAGCTATAGTAGCAGCGGTAGAAACAACAATAGTAGTAGTCTTAGTACAAGTAGTAGTAGTAGTAGTAGTAGTAGTACTTATAGTTGTAGTAGTAGTAGCAGCTGTTGAAGTAGTAGTAGTTGTTGTAGTTGTCATGGTGGTGGTGGAATTAGGAGTAGTAGTAGTAGCTGTAGTAGTAGTCATAGTAGTAGTAGTAATAGGAGCAGAAGTAGTAGTAGTTATAGTAGTAGGAGTATGAGTAGTAGTGGTTGTACTAGTAATGAAAGTAGTAATAGGAGTAGCAGCTGTAGTAGCAGTAGCAATAGTAGTAGTAGTAGTCAGGGGTAGGGCCAGTAGTAGTAGCAGTGGTAGCTGTAGTAGTTGTCACAGTGGCAGTAATTGTAGTGGAGGTAGTAGTAGAAGTAGTAGAACTAATATTAGTAGTAATAGTAGTAGTATTTGTAGTAGTAGCGGTGGTGATTGTAGGAGTAGAGTAGTAGTAGTAGTATTAGTAATAGTCGTAATAGTATTAGTAGTAGTAGTATTAGTAG
>RXID01017438.1:0-21486 GCA_005019695.1 Trichopus zeylanicus subsp. travancoricus
ACTACTACTACTACTACTACTACTACTACTACTACTACTACTACTACTACTACTACTACTACTACTACTACTACTACGACGACGACGACGACGACGACTACAACAACAACAACTACTACTACTACTACTACTACGACGACGACTACTATTACTACTACTACTACTACTACTACTTCTCCTACTACTATTGCTACTACGGCTATTTCTGCTACTGCTACTACTACTACAACAAATATGGCTCCTACAGCTACTACTACTATTACTATGATTTATAATACTAGCACTACTACTGCAATAACTACTGTTGTTACTACTACTACAATTGTTGTTGCTGCTGCTACTACTCCTACAACTATTACTGCTACTACTATTGCTATTACTACTGCTCTAACTACTCCGACTACTATATGTACTACTACTCTTGTAGCAATTCCAGCTAATTCTACCACTCCTACTACTACTACTGCCCCTACTTGAACTACTACTACTACTACTACTATTGCTACAACAACTACTAACCGCAACTACTAGTAATACGATAACTACTATAATGATAACAACTACAACTATTGCTATGACAATAATTTCTACTACTACTACTGTGATTACTACTGGCACTACTACTACTAATACTCACACTACTACTACTACTTCTCCTACTCCTACACCAACTCTTACTACTACTCCAACTACTAGTCCTACTCCTACACCTACTACTATTACTATTACTCCTACGACTAATACTAACACAACTACTGCTGCTACTACTACTACTCCTAACACTCTTGATACTACTCCCTCGGCTACTGCTTCCGCTATTACAACTACTACTTCAGCTTCTATAATAAGTACTTCTACTACTGCTCTTACTGTAGCTACTATTGTGACTACTCCTACTCCTACTACTGATACTACTACTATTGCTACTACTACTGCTGCTTCTGCTACTACTACTATTGCTGCTGCTACTACTATTACTACTACTACTACAACAACTAATATTTCTACTACTACTACTGCTACAACGACTACTACTGCCATGACAACTACTATTCTGACTACTACAACTAATACTACTACCACCACCACCACTACTACAACTCCAACAACTACTACCATTACTACTACTAATACTACTATGACCTCTATTGCTACTATTACAACTTCTATTATTGCTACTACTACTACTCCTACTACTACTACTACCACTACTGTTGCTACTCCTACTACTTCCACAACTAGCACTACTATTGCTGCTGCTACTGCTTCTACTACTACTACTACTACTATAGCTACTACTACTACTACTGCTGCTGCTGCTGCTACTACTGCTACTATTACTACTGCTGCTACAACTACTCCTATTGCTACTACTACTACGCCTACTAGTACTACTACTACTACTACTTGTGCTACTACTACCACTACTTCTACTACTACTACTACTACTACTACAACTACTTCTACTACCACTACTTCTCCTACTACTAGTACTAAGACTTCAACTACACTACTACTACTTCTACTACTACTTCCGCTATAATTACCTCTGTTACTACTACTGGTACTACTACTACTACTTTCACTACCACTACTTCTCCAACTACTTCTACTATTGCTGCTGCTACTATTACTACTACAACTTTTACTACTACTATGATTATTGCTGCTACTTCTACTATTTTTCCCACAAATACAACTGCTACAATAATAACTACTACTACTTCTTTTCCCATAATAACAACTACTACTTCTCATACTACTACGACTGCTTCTCTTACTACTTCTAGTACAACTACTACTATTGCTACTACAACTGCTACTACTCCTACTGCTCCTACTTGTATTACTACTATTACTACTACTACTGGCACTACTAGTATTACTACTATTACTGCTACTACTACTTAAACTATTGCTACTATTGCTACTACCACTACTACTACTACTACTACTATTTCTATAACTACTACTACTACAACTACTACTAGTACTATGACTACTACTATAGCTACAATAATTACTACTACTACCACCACCACCACCACCACTACTACTAGTACAATTGCTATAGCTACTTCTACTATTACTACTACTACTACTACTTCAAATGATGCTACTACTACTACTACTACGACCACTACTATAGCTACTACTAGTATTACTTATACTACTACTAATGCTTCTATTGCTACTTCTTTTATTTCTCCATCTACTAGTAGTACTGCTACTACTAGAATTACTATCACCATAGTAGTAGGAGAAGTAGCAGTAGTAGCAAAAATAGGAGCAGTGGTAGTAGTATTCATAGTAGTACTAATAGTTGTTGGAGCAGTTGGAATAGTAGCAAAAATAGCACTAGGGGTAATCGTAGCAAAAGTGGAAGTGGAAGAAGTCACTATAGTAGCAGAAGTAGCAATAGTTGCAGCAGTAGTAGTAGTAGTGGCAAATATAACATTAGTAGTTATAGAAGTAGTTGAAGTAGCTCCATTAGTAGTAGTAGTAGTAGAAGCAGTTGTAGCAGTAGTAGGAGCAATAGCAGTAGTAGCAGTCGCAGTGGTAGGCGTAGTAGTAGAAGTAGTAGAAGCAGTAGTAGCAATAATAATAGAAGCAGTCATAGTAGCCTTGTAGCAGTAGTAGCAATAGTAGAAGTAGAAGTAGTAGTAGAAGAAGTAGCTAGACATTTAGTAGAAGAAATTATCGCTATAGTAGTAGCAGTAGTTGTAGTAGTAATCACAATTTTGGTAGTAGTACTAGTATTAGTGGTAGTTGTTTTAGTAGTAATATTAGTAGTAGTAGTAGTAGAAGTAATAGTAGTAGCAATAGTAGTAGCAGTAGTAGCAGTAGTGGTAGCAGTAGCAGTAGTAGAAGCAATTGTAGCAGCAATAGTAGTGGCAATAGCAGTAGCAATAGTAGTAGAAGCAGTTGTAGTAGTAATAGTAGCCAAAGTAATAGTAGCATTAATAGTAGTAGTAGTAGTCATAGTAGTAGCGTGTTAGCATTAGTAGCAGTCATAGTAGTAGGAGCAGCAGCAGCAGTAGTCATAGTAGTACAAGTAGAAATGGTTGTAGTAATAGTCATAGTAGTAGTAGTAGTAGTAGCAGTAGTAGTAGTAATAGTAGTAGCAGCTGTAGAAGTAGAGGCAATAGTAGTAGTAGTTCTCATAGTGGTATTAGTATCAAAAGTAGCGATAGAAGTAGTTGTCAGTTTGGTAGTAGTATCGAAAGTAGCAGAAGTAGCAGTAGTGGTAGCAGAAGTTGTTGTTGTAGCATTAGTAGTTGTGGTAGTAGTAATAGTAGTAGTAACAACTTAAGTAGTAGCAGTAGTGGTAGCAATAGTAGTAGTACTAGTACGAGTGATAGTAGTAGTAGTAGTAGTAGTAGTAGTATTAATAGTAGTGGAAGGAGTTGTAGTAGTATTAGTAGTAGTGGTAGTCATAGTGGAAGGGGTAGTAGTAGTAGTATTAGTACTAGTAATGGTAGTAGTGATAGCAGTTGTAGCAATGCTCGTAGCAATAGTGATAGTAGTAGTAGTGGCAGTAGTTGTAGTAATAGCAGTAATAGCAATCGTAATTATTATAGTCATAGTTGTAGTAGTAGCAGCAGTAAAAGTTGTTATACTCGTAGTAGGTGCAGTAGTAGTAGTAGTAGCATTAGTAGTAGCAGAAGTAGTAGTAGTTACAGTAGTAGAAGTAGCAGCTGTAGTAGGTGTAGTAGTAGTAGTAATAGAAATTATTGTTGTAGCAGCAGTGGTAGTAGTAGTTGTAGTAGCAGCAGTAGCAGTATTAGTAGTGACAGTAGTAATAGTCAAAGTTGAAGTAGTAGAAGTAGTTGGAATAATAATAGCAGCTGCAATACCAGTAGGGGTAGGGGTAGTTGTAGTTGTAACAGTAGTAGCAGTGGTAGCTGTAGCGGTAGTAGATTTAGTAGCAGTAGCTGTCACAGTAGCCGTACTAGTTTTAGTAGTAGGAGAAGTAGTAGTAGTAGTGGTGGTAGGAGCAGCAATAATTGTAGTTACAGTAGTAGTAGTAGTTACAGTGGAAGAAGTAGGAGCAGTAGTAAAAGTAGTAGTGGTAGTAGCAGTTGCAGTGGGAGCAGTAGTAGTAGTATTAGTGTTACTAGCATTTTTAGTGGTAGTAGTAGTAGTAGTAGTTGTTGTTGTTGTTATTGTTGTAGTAGTAGTAGTGATAGTTATAGTACTAGTAACATCCAAAGTAGTAGCAATAGCAAAAGCAGTGGTAGTTGCCGTAGTTGTAGTAGCCGTTGTGGTAATAGTAGTAGTAGATGTAGTGGAAGTAATAGTAGCAGTAATCGTACTAGTAGCAGTACTTCTAGTAGTAGCAGTTGTAGTAGTAGCAATTTTTGAAGCAATAGTGGTAGTAGCAGCTTCAGAAGTAGTAGTTCTAGCCATAGTAGGAGTATTAGTTGTAGTCATGATAGTTGTAGTAGTAGAAGTAGTTGTAGTAGTTGTAGTTGTAGCAGTAGTATTAGCAGTAGTGGCAGCAGTAGTAGCAGTACTAGCACTAGTATTAGTAGTAGTAATAGTAGTAGTAGTGGTGGTGGTGGTGTTAATAGCAGTGGTAGTAGCTACCATTGCAGTAGTAATAGTTATTGTTGTAGTAGTAGTAGTTATTATTGTAATAGTAGTAGCAGTTGTTGAAGTAGCAATAATAGTAGTAGTAGTTGTAGTCACAGTAGTAATAGTAGTAGTAGTAATAGCAGTTGTAGTAGTGGTAATAGTAGTCATAGTAGCAGTGGTTGTAGTTGTAGTAGCAGTAGCAGCAGCAGTTGTAGTAGATGCGGTAGTAGTAGTCGTGCAGTAGTTGTAGTTGTAGCAGCAGTAGCAGTAGTAGCAGTAGTAGCAGTAGCAGTAGTGGTAGCAGTAGCGATAGTGGTCATAGTCTTATTAGTGCTTGTAGTAATAGTAGTTGTTGTAGTAGCTATAGTCGTAGCAGCCACAGTAATTGTAGTAGCAGTAGCAGCAGTAGTAACAGCTGTAGTAGTAGGAGTATAAGTAATAGTAGTAGCAGCTATTAGTAGTAGTAGCCGAAATAGTAGTAGTAATAGCAGTAGTAGTGGTAGTAGTAGCAGTTAAAGTAGTAGCAGTTGTAGTAGCAGCTAAAGTAGTAGTAGCAGTAGCAACAATAGTTGTAGTAGTAATACCCGCTGTAGTAGAAGTAGTAGTAACATCAGCAACAACAACAGTAGTTGTAGCAGTAGTCATCATTGTCATAGTAGCAGTAATAGTAGCAGTAGTATTATATGTAGTAGCCACAGTTATTATAGTAGTTGTAGCCATAGTAGTGGTAGTAGTAGTAGTGGCAGTAGTAGCAGTAGTAGTTATAGTAGTAGTAGTAGTAGTAGTAGTAGTAGTAGTGGTAGTGGTAGTGGTAGTAGTAGTAGTGGTGGTGGTGGTGGTAGTAGTAGTAGTTGTTGAAGTAGTTGTAGCAGTAGGAGTTGCAGCAACAATAGTAGTAGGAGTAGTAGGAGGAGTAGTAGTAGTAGTGGTGGTTGTTGTTGTTGTTGTAGCAATTATTGTTGTTGTTGTTGTTGTTGTTATTGTAGTAGCAGTAGTAGTAGCAGTAGTAGGTGTAGTAGTAGTAGCAGCAACAACAGTAGTAGAAGAAGTAGTTGTAGTCATAGTAGTAACAATAGTAGCAGTAGTAACAATAGTAGTAGTATTTGTGATGGTAGTGATAGCAGCGGTAGTGGCAGTAGTATTAGTAGTTTTAGTAGTTGGGGTAGTAGTAGTAGTAGTAGCAGTACTAGTAGTATAAGAGAACTAGTTGTAGTAGCAGAAGCAGCAGTAGTAGTAGGAGTTGTTGTTGTAGTTGTAGTAGTAGTAGTAGTAGTAGTAGGCGTTGCTATAGCTGTAGTACCTGTAGAAGTAGTGGTTGTTGTAGTAGTAGTAGCAATAGTGTTATCCATGGTAGTATCGCGGGAAACGAAGTAGTGGTAGTAGCATGAGCAGCAGTAGTGGCAGTAAGAGCAGAAATTGTAGTAGTAGTAGTAGCAGCAGTGGTAGCAGTACCAGTAGTAGCGGTTGCAGTAGTGGTGGTGGCGGCGGCGGCGGCAGTGGCAGCAGCAGCAGCAGTAGTAGTAGTTGTAGTAGTAGTAGTAGTAGCTGCAGGAGGAGGAGCAGCCGTAGCAGCAATAGCAGCAGCAGGAGTAGTAGTAGTAGTAGTAGTACGAGCAGCAGCAGCAGCAGCAGCAAAAGAAGAAGTAGTAGTAGTTGTACGAGCAGCAGCAGCAGCAGCAGCAGTAGTAGTAGTAGTAGCCGAAGGTGTAGTAGTAGTTGTAGCCGAAGAAGGTGTAGTAGTAGTAGTAGCAGTAATAGTATTAGCATTAGTAGTAGTATGACTTGTAGCACTTAGAGTAGCAGTACTAGCAGTACTAGTTGTAGTAGTAGTAGTAATAGTATTAGTAGTTGTTGTTGTAGTAGTACGAGTTGGAGTATGAGTAGTAGTAGTAGTTGGATTTGGGGTAGGAGTAGTTGTAGTATCTGTAGTAGTATAGAAGTAGCTGAAGTAGTAGTAGTAGTAGTTGTTGTTGTTGTTGTTTTTGTAGCAGTTGCTAATAGTAGTAGGAGTTGTTGTAGTAGTATTAGCAGTACTACCCCTTTGGGTAATACCAGAAGTAGTAGTAATAGTCGTAGTTGTAGTAACACTAGTAGGAGTAGGAGTCAGAGTAGTCGTAGTGGTAGTAGTAGTAGTAATAGTACTAGTAGTAGTAATAGTAGTTGGAGTAGTAGTAGTGGCAGTTGCAGTAGGATTAGTCGTGGTAGAAGTAGTAGTAGAATTAGTAGTAGTATTAGTAGTAGAAGTAGTAGTAGAAGCAATAGAGTAGTAGTATTCGTAGCAGTAGCAGCAGTAGTAGTCGTGGTGGTGGTCGTAATAAGACTGGTAGTACTTAAATTATTATTATTATTATTAGTACTAGTAGTAGTAGTAGTAGTTGAAGGAGTAGCACTGGCAGTGGGAGCTGGAGTAGTAGTAGTTGTAGCAAGAGTAGCAATTGTTGTAGAAGTAGTAACAATAGTACTTGTAATAGTAAAAGTGGTAGTAGTAGTTGTTGTTGTTGTTGTTGTTGTTGTTGTAGTAGTAGTAATAATAGTCCCAGCGATAGCTGTAGTAGTAGTAGTTGTTGTAGCAGCGGTTGGAGTAGTAGTAATAGTAGTAGTTGTAGTAGCTGCAACAGAAGTAGTAGTAGTTGTTGTTGTTGTAGCTTTTGTGGTAGTGCTAGTTGTTGCAATAGATGCAGTTGTAATAGTAGTATTAGTTGTAGTAGCAGTACCAAAAAGCGCAGTAGTGGTAGTAGTAGTAGTCATGGTAGTAATAGTAGTAGTAGTAGCAGTAGTAGCCGTAGTAGTAGTAGCAGGAGAACTAGTAGGAGCAGTAATAGAAATAGCAGTAGTAGCAATAGTAGTAGTAGTAATGATGGTAGCAGTAGTAGCAGTAGTGGCGGTAGTAACAGTTGCAGTAGTAGTGGTGGTGGTGGTAGTAGTAGTAGTTGCAGTAGTAGCAGTATTAGTAGTTGTAGTAGTAGTAGTAGTAGCAGTAAATGTATAAGTAGTAGCAGTAGAAGTTGTTGCAGCATTAGTAATAGTACTAGTAGCAATAGTTATTGTAGCTATAGTTGCAGCAGAAGTGGTAGTAGTAGGTGAAGTATTCTTAGTAGTAACAGTAGTTGTAGATGTTATAGTACTAGTGGAGTAGCAGTAGTAGTAATAGTCGTAGTAGTAGTAGTAGTAGAAGTAGCAGCAGTAGTAGTAGTAGGAAAAATAGCAGTAGTACCAACAGCTGTAGAAGTAGTTTTAGTTGTTGTAGTAGTAGTAGAAGTTTTATAAATAGCAATAGAGCAGAAGAATTAGTGGTAGTAGTTGTCGTAGTAGCAGTTGTTGTTGTAGTAGTAGTAGTAGAAGAAGGAACAGTAGTAGGTGTGGTAGTAGTAGCAGCAGTAGTAGTAGTAGAAGGAATAATTATTGTAATAGTAATATTAGGAATAGTAGGAGTTTTATTAGTAGTAGTTGTTGTACTAGTAGTAGTTGTAGTAGTAGTTATCGTTTTCATTGTGGTAGTAGTAGAAGTTGTATTTGTAGTAGGAGTAGTTGTAGTAGTAGTAGTAGCAGAAGCCATAGTAATTCTAGTAATAGCAGCAGTAGTAGTATTACTGGTATTAGTGGCAGTAGTAGTAATAGTAATTGTAGTAGTTGTGATAGTAGTAGTAGATGTAGTATAAGTAGTAGTATAAGTAGTAGCAGCAGCAGTAGTACTAGTACTAATAGTAGTAGTAGTACTAATAGTAGTAGCAGTAGGGGCAGCAGTAGCAGCATCAATAGTAGTTGTTGTGGTAGTAGTCATAGTTGTCGTAGTAGTAGCGGGAGTAGTAGTAGCGGTAGTAGTACTAGTAATAGTAGTAGAGGTAGTGGCAGCATCATTAGTAGAGCTAGTAGTATTTGGAGCAGTAGTTGCAGAAGTAGTACTTGAAGTAGCTATATTTGTAGTAGTGTTAACCGTAGTAGTTGTGGTATTAGTAGAAATAGTAGTATTAGTAGCAGTAGTAGTAGCAGTTGTATTAGTAATAGTAGTAGCAATAGCAGCAATAGTAGTAGTAGTAGTTATAGTGGTAGCTATAGTTGATGTAGCTCTAGTAGTAGGAGTAGTGGCAGTAGAAGTCAATAGCAACAACAGTAGTAGTAGAAGTAATAATCGTTGTAGTCGTGGCTATAATAACAGTAATAGTAGCAGTAGTAGTTGCTGCAGTAGATGTAGTAGCTATCGTAGCGGTAGTTGCCGAAGTAGTAGAAGTGTTTGTAGTGGTAGTGGTAGTAGTAGTGGTAGAAGTTATAGTAGTAGTAGTAGTAATAAAAGTAGTAGTGGTACCAATAACCGTAATAGTTGAAGCAGCTGCAGTAGTAGTAATAGCAGAAGTTGGAGTAGGAAAAGTAGTAGCAGCAGTTGTAGTAAAATGATAGGTGGTAGTAGTAGCAGTAGCAGTAGCAGTAGTAGAAGTAGTAATAGTAGTAGTAGTAGTAGTAGAAGTAGATGTAATAGTAGTAGTAGTACAATAAGTAGTGTTAGTAGCCACAGTAGTATTAGTAGTAGTAGCGGTAGTAGTAGAAGTTGCAATAGTAGTAGCAGTTATTGTAGCAGTAATAGTAGCAGCAGCTGAAGTAGTAGTAGTAGTAGTAGTAGCTATAGTAGTAGTAGTAGTAGCAATTGCAGCAACAGTAGTAGTTATAGTAGTGGTAGTCACAATCATAGTAGTAGTAGTAGTAGTAGCAGTACTATTATCAGTAGTAACAGCAGCAGTTATAGCAGTAGTAGTAGCCGTAGCAGTAGTAGTAGCAGTAGAAGTAGTAGTGGTATTAGTAGTTGGGATGGTAGTAGTAGTAGTGGTAGTATTAGCCATAGCAGTTGGAGTAGGAGTAGTTCATAATTTGAGTAGTATTTGTTGGAGTAGTTGTAGCAGAAATAGCAATTAGATTAGAAGTAGTAGTAGCAGTAGCAGTAGTAGCCGCAGTGGCAATAGCAGCGGTAGTAGTACCAGTAGTAGTAGCAACTCAGCTGTAATGGTAGAAGTAGTAGTAGTAGTAGTAGTAGTAATAGTAGCAGAAGAAGGTGTAGTACTAGCAGTAGGAGTAATAGTATTAGCATTAGTAGGTGTAGGAGTAGTTGCACTTGGAATAGTGGTACTGGCAATAGTAGTAGTAATAGTAGTAGTAATAGTATTAGTAGTAGTAGCAGTTGTTCTTGTTGTTGTGGTTCTTGTTCTAGTAGTAGTAGCAATAGTAGTAAAAGTTGTATATTAGTAGTAGTAGCAGTAGAAGTTGGAGTAAAGTTGTAGTAGTCGTATCAGAAGTAGTACCAACAACAATAGTAGTATTGGCAATAGCAGTAGTTGTTGCGTTAGTTGTACTTGTTATAGTATTAGTAGTAGTAGTAGTGGCTAAAGTAGTTATATAGAGTAGGAACAGTAGGAGAGGTAATAGAAGTAGTTGTAGTAGCTGTAACATTAGTAGTAATAGTGGTAGTGGTAGTAGTAATATTGGTGGTGGTAGTAGTAGTAGTAATATTGGTGGTGGTAGTAGTAGTAGTAATAGTCAGAGTAGTAGTAGTATTTATAGTAGTGGTAGAAGTAGTAGTAGTACTAGAAATAGTAGTAGTAGAAGTAGCTGAAATAGTACTCGTAGCTTTAGTATTAATAGTAGTAGCAGTAATAGTGGAAGAGGTAATAGTAGCTGTAGTAGTAGCACCAATAATAGTATTAGTTGTAGTAGTCATAGTAATAGGAGGAGGAGGAGGAGGAGTGGTAATAGCAATAATAGTAGTAGTAATAGTAGTAGTAGTAGTAGTAATAGTAGTAGTAGTAGTAGTAATAGTAGTAGTAGTGGTGGTGGTGGTGGTGGTGGTGGTAGCTGTAGTAGTAGTAGTATTAGCAGCAGTAGTTGTTGTTCCGTTAGTTGTAGCAGTAGTAGTAGTAAAGGTAGTAGTAGTAGCTGTAGTAGTAGCTGAGGTTGTAGTAGCAGTAATAGTAATAGTAGTAGTAGTAGTAGTAGAATTAGTAGTAGTAGTAGTAGTAGTAGTAGTAGTAGTTATTGTTGTACCAATTGCTAATAGTAGTAGGAGTGGTAGTAGTAGTATTAGTAGTACTACCCCTATCAGTAATAGTCGCAGTAGTTGAAATAGTTGTAGTTGTAGTGACAGTAGTAGGAGTCAGAGCAGGAGTAGTAGTATTAGTAGTTATGGTTGTAGTTGTAGTAGTAATAGTAATAGTAATAGTAGTTGTAGTAGTAATTGGTGTAGTAGTAGTAGTAGTAGTAACAATAGCAGTAGTCATGGAAGAAGTTTTTATTTCATTAGTATTAGTAGTATAAGTAGTAGTACAACCAGTAGAGTAGTAGTAGTATTAGTAGTAGTAGTCGTAGCAGCAACAGTAGTAGTAGTAGTTGTGGCTGTAGTTATTGTAAGAGTAGCCGTAGAATTAGTTGCAACAGCAGTAGTAGTAGTAGTGGTAGAAGTTGTCATAGCAGTTGCAACAATAGCAGGATTGGGAGTAGTTGAAGTAGGAGCAGGAGTGGTAGTAGCGATAGCAAGAGTGAGATTAGGTGTAGAATTAGTAATAATGACGGCGCTAGTAGTAAAAGTGCCAGTAGTAGTAGTAGAAGTTGGAGAAGTGGAAGCGGCATTAGTAGTAGTAGTACGAATAGTAGTAGTAGTAATAGTTGCACTTCTCGTGGAGTAGTAATAATAGTAGTAGTAATAGTAGTAATAGTCGTTGTAGTAATAGTATTAGTATTAGTAGTAGTAGGAATAGTAGGAGTACTACTACTACTACCACTGTGACTACTGCTGCTACTACTACTACTACTGATACTACTACTATTGTTTCTATTACTACTGCTATTGTCACTACTATTGCTACAAATGGCAGCACTTGTAGTAGGAGTTGTAGTAGTTACAACTACCGCTACTACAACAACTGCAACTGCTATTGCTAGTATAACTACTACACCTACTTTTGCTACAACTTCTTCTACTACTGCTGCCACTTCTGTTACTACTAGTTCTACAATAACTACTACTTCATTTGGTTGCTACTTCTACTACTATTAATGCAACTACTACTACTACTACTACTATTAATGCAACGACTACTACTACTACTACTACAACCACTACTACTAATACAACTACTTCTACTACTACTACTATTGCTACTACTACTACTACTAATGGTACTGCAAATGCTGTTGTTGCTACTGTAAGTAATGCTACTGCTCCTGCAACTACTCCTACTGCAACTACTATAGCTGCTATATCTACTACTCCTGTTGCTTCCAATACTACTACTACTACTATAGCTACTACTACTACTGCTACTGCTACTACTGCTACTACCGGTATTTCTATCATTGCTACTACTACTCTTACTTCAACTACTACTACTTATACTACTTGCACTGCTACTATTGAGACTAATACTACTGCTACTACTACTACTACTACTACTACTACTACTACTACTACTACTACTACTACTACTACTACTACTACTTCTTGTAGTAATTGTAGTAGTCTTAGTAGTGGCAGTTGTAGTAGTTACAGTCATACCAGAAGTTGTAGAAGTTGCAGGATTAGTACCAGAAGTTATAGTACTTGAAGTAGTAGTAGTACTAGTATTAGTATTAGTAGTAGTAGTAAGAGTAGTAGTAGTAGCAACAGTAGCACCAGTAGTGGTTGTAGTAATTATAGTAGTGGTCCTAGTAGTTGTACTAGTAGTAGTAGTAGTAGTAGTAGTAGGAGGAGGAGGAGTAGTAGTAGTAGTAGTGGTAGTAGTAGTAGTAGTAATACTAATAGTAGTAATAGTAGTAGTTGGAGTAGTAGTATTAGTAGTAGCAGTAGTCATGGAAGAAGTTGTAATGGTATTATTATTAGTAGTAGAAGTAGTAGGACAAGTAGTAGAGTAGTTGTAGTATTAGTGGTAGTAGTAGTAGGAGCAGCAATAGTAGTAAGACTAGTAGTACTTAAACTAGTAGTAGTTGTTATAAGAGTAGCCGAAGAAGTAGCCGTTGTAGAAGTTGTCATAGCAACTGCAATAACCGGAGTAATAGTAGCGGTAGCAAGACTAGGAATAGGTGTAGAAGTAGTAATAATAGCAGCAGTAGCAGTAATAGTGGTAGTAGTAATAGTAGTACTAATCGTAGCAGTAGTAATAGTTGGACTACTAATGGAGTAGTAATTATAGTAATAGTAATAGTTATAATAGTAGTCGTTGTAATACTACTAGTAGCAACAGTCGTAGTAGTAGTAAGAGTAGTAGCAGTAGTAAGAGTAGTAGTAGTATAGTTACTGCTGCTATTGCTACTACTGCTGCTACTACTATTACTACTAATACTACTACTATTGTGACTACTACTGCTACAATTGCTACTACAACTACTACTGCTTCTGTTTCTACTATTACTGCTATTGTTACTACTGTCGCTACTAATCACAGCACTTGTTGTAGTAGATGAAATAGTTACATCTACTGCTACTACTACTACAACTACTATTGCTAGTATAAATACTACAGCTACTTTTGCTACTACTTCTTCGACTTCTGCTGCCACTTCTATAGCTACTAATTCTACAATAACTACTACTATTTTTGTTGCTACTTTTGCTACTACTAATGCAACAACCACAACAATAACTACTACTACTACTGATACTACTACTACTGATACTACTACTACTACATGACTATTGCTACTACCAGTACTACTACTCCAACAACTACTACTACTACGACTACTATTGCTACTACTACTGCTAATGGTACTACAAATACTACTATTGCTACTACCACTAATGATACTTCTACTGCAACTACTCCTATTGCTACTACTACTACTGCAACTACTACTAATACTACTACAACTATAGCTACTACTACTACTGCTACTACTACTGCTGCTGCAGCTGCTATTTCTATGACTGCTACTACTACTACTACTTCAACTACTGCTACTGCTACTCTTTCTACTAACACTACTACTACTACTACTACTACTAGAAGTAATTATAGTAGTAGTAGTAGTGGCAGTTGTAGTAGTTGCAGGACTAGTACCAGAGGTAGTAGTCGTAGTAGTAGTAGTTAAAGTAGAAGTAGCAGTAGTACTAGTATTAGTATTAGTAGCAGTAGGAGTAGTAGTAGCAGCAGCAGCAATAGTACCAGTAGTGGTTGCAGTAGTTGTAGTAGTAGTCCTAGTAGTTATACTAGTAGTAGTAGTAGTAGTAGTTATAGCTGTAGTAGCAGCAGTCGCATTAGTAATAGTAGTAGTAGTAGCCATCGTAGTAGCAGTAGTGCTACAGTAGTTGTAGTAGCAGTAGCAGTAGTAGTTGTAGTAGTAGTAGGAGTAGAAGTAGTAAGGGTAGTAGTTGTAGTAGTAGTAGTTATACCAGTGGTAGTAGTGGAAGTAGCAACAATTGTTGTCGTAGTTGTTATAATAGCTATAGTTCTGGTTGTTGTAGTAGTTGTAGTAGTAGAAGCAGTAGTAGTCGTAGCAAAAGTAGTAGTAATTATAGTAGCACTAGAAGTAGTAGTAGCAGTGGTAGGACTAGAAGCAATAGGAATCATAGCTGTAGCAATTATAGAAATCGCAGTAGTAGCAGTAGTAGTAGAAGAAGTAGCTGTAGCAATAGCAGCAGTGGCAAAAGTTGTTGTAGTGGTAGAATTAGTTGTATTAGCAGTAGTAGCAGTAGCAGTAGTAGTATGCATATCAGTCGCGACAATAGCAATATTAGGAGTAGCATTAGTAGTAGTAGTTGTAGCAGTAGTAGTCGTAGTAGTAGTAGGCACAGCAGTAGTAGCCACAGCAGTAATAGCTAAAATAGTAGTTCCTACAGTAGTGTTGTAGCAGTAGCAGTGGCTATCGTAGTAGTAGTAGCACTTGTAGTACCGGTAGTATTAGTAATTGTAGTGGCTGTAGTAGTCGTAGTAGTAGTAGTAGCAATGAAAGTTGTAGTAGTAGTCATAGTAGTAGTAGGTGTAGTAGTAGCAGTAGCAGTAGTATCAGTAGTAGTACCAACAACAGTAGTAGTAGTAGTAGTAATAGCAGTAATAGTAGTACTAATAGTAGTAGTAGCAGTAGTAGCAGTAATAATAGTAGAAGTAGTAGTCGTAGTAGTAAAAGTAGTGTTAGTAGTAGTAGTAGTAGTGGTAGTAGTAGTAGTAGTTGTTGTTGTGGCAGTATTAGGAGGAGAAGTACTACTAGTAATAGTAAAACTAGTTGTAGTAGTTGTTGTTGTAATAGCAGTAAAAGTAGTAGTAATAGTAGTAGTAGTAGTAATAGTAGTAATAGTAGTAGTAGTAGTACTAGTAGTAGTAGTAGTAGTAGCAGTAGCAACAGTATTATGAGTATTAGGAGTAGCAGTAGTTGTAGCAGTTTTAGAAGTAGTAGTAGAAATTGTAGTAGTAGAGGTAGTATTAACGGAAGTAGTAGTAGCAGTAGTAATAATAGTAGTAGTAGTAGTAGTAGAAGCAGTAATAGTAGCAGTAGTAGTAGTAGTAGTCATGGTAGTAGTAGTAGTAATAGTTGTTGGAGTAGTTGGAGTTTTGGTTGTAATAGTTGTTGTTGTTGCAGCAGTAGTAGCAAAGGTCGTATAGGTGGTAGTAGTTGTAGCAAAAGCAGTAGTAGCAATTGCGGTATTAGCCGTTGTAGTAGCAATAGTAGTTATAGTGGTAGTAGTAGTAGTGGCAATAGTAGTAGCAGTAATAGTTGTAGTAGTAGGCTAGGTAGAGTATTAGCAAGAGCAGTGGTAGTTGCAGCAGTTGTAGTATTAGTAGTAGTGGTGGTGATGGTAGAAGTAGTGGTAGTAGTGGTAGCAGCTATGATAACAAGCAGCAGTAGTAGCAGTGGTAGTAGTAGAACTAGATGTAGTAGTAGTGTTAGCAATACTAGTAGCAATAGTAGTAGTAGCCGCATAAGCAGTACTAGGCGAAGTATTAGTAGGCAAAGTAGTAGAAGTTGTTGTAATAGTGGTAGTTGTTGTCAAAGTAGGTGTAGTAGTATTAGTAATCGTAAAAGCAATAGTAGCAGTTGTAAAAGTAGTGGTGGTAATATTAGTAGTTGAATGAGTAGTAGCAGTTGTAGCAGTTGTAGTAGTAGTAGCAATAGGAGCAGTAGTGACTGAACAAGCCATGGTAGTAGTTCTAGCAGTAGTTGTAGTAGTAGTCGTAATAGTAGTAGTTGTTCTTGTAGCAAAAATAGCAGTAATAGTAATGGAGGCAATAGCTGTAGTAGTAGTAGAAGAAATAGGAATTGTAGTAGTAGAAGTAGTAGTAGTTGCTGTAGTAGCAGTAGTAGTAGCAGAAGTAGCAAGAGTAGTAGTAATAAGTAGGCATAGTATTACTAGGAGTAGTACTTGTAGTAGCAAAAGTAGGAAGATTGGTAGTAAGTAGTAGTAGAAGTTGTAGTAGTAATAGTAGTAGTAATATTAGTGGTAGTAGCAGTAGCAGTAGCAGCTGCAGCAGTAGTAGCAATAGTAGCATTAGTAGTAATGGTAGTCGTAGCAATTGCAGTATTAGTAATAGTAGTTGCCGTAGTAGTAGTAGTAAGTAATAGAAGTAGTAGTAGCAGTAGTAGTAGTAGTAGTAGTTATTGTTGTTGTAGTAGTAGTAGTAGTAGTTGTGGCTGCTATAATAGTTGGAGTAGTGGCAATAGTAGTAATAGTTATAGTAGCTGTAGTTATAGCAGTTATATCTGTAGTAGTAGCTGTAGTTGCAGTAGGTGGAGGAGGAGTAGTAGTAGTAGTAATAATAAGTAGTAGTAGTCGTAAGTAGTAGCATTGGTAATAGTAGTAGTTGTAGTAGTAGTAGTACTAGTAGTTGTAAGCAGTAGTGTTGGTAATAGTAGTTGTTGTAGTAGTAATAGTAAGTAATATTGGCAGTAGTAGTAGCAGAAGTGGTAGTAATAAGTCATAGTAGTAGTTGTGGTAGTATGTGGAGTGGTAGTAATAGCAGAAGTAGTAGTAGTGGTAGAAAATGTGACAACACCAACAGCAGCAGTAGTGGTAGTGGCAGTTAAGTAGTAGTAGTAGTGGTAGTAGTAGAACTAGTTGTAGCAGTAGCGTTAACAATAGTAGTAGCAATAGTAGTACTAGCCACATAAGTAGTAGTAGGCAAAGTAGTAGAAGTTGTTGTAATAGTAGTAGTTGTTGTCGAAGTAGGAGGAGGAGTAATAGTAATCGTAGAAGCGATAATAGCAGTTGTGATAGTAGTGGCGGTAATAGCAGAAGTTGAATGAGTAGTAGCAGTTATAGCAATTGTAGTAGTGGTAGCAGTAGGAGCAATAGTGACAATACAAGCCATGGTAGTAGTTCTAGTAGTAGTTGTACTTGTAGCAAAAGTAGTAGTAATAGTAGTGGAAGCAGTAGCGGTAGTAGTAGTAGACGAAATAGCAATTGTAGTAGTCGAAGTAGTAGTAGTAGTTGTTGTAGTAGTAGTAGTAGTAGTAGTAGCATTCGTTCTAGCTATAGTAGTAGCTGTCACAGAAGTAGGAGCTATAGCAGCAGTAGCAGGAGTAGTAGTAATAAGTAGTCAAAGTATTAGTAGTAGTAGTAGTAGTAGTAGTAGTAGCAGGAGTAGTAGTAAGTAGTAGTAGAAGTAGTAGTAGTAATAGTAGTTGTAATAGTAGTGGTAGTAGTAGCAGTAGTAGTAATTGTAGCAGTAGTAGCAATAGTAGTATTAGTAGTAATGGTACTAATAGCAGTTGCATTCTTAATAATAATAGTAGCTATAGAAGTAGTTGTTGTAGTAGTAGTAGTAGTTTTAGTAGTGTAGTAGTTGCAGTCGTAGTAGTGGTAGCAGTATTAGTAGTAGTAGAAGTAGTAGTTGTAGTAGTAGTAGTTGTTGTTATTGTAGTAGTAGTAGTTGTGGTTGTTGTAGTAGCAGGAGTAGTGGTAATAGTTGCAATAGTTATAGTAGCTATAGTAATATAAGTTGTATCAGTAGTAGTAGTAGTAGTAGCAGCAGTAATAATAAGTAGTAGTAGTAATAGTAGTAGTAGTAGTTGTTGTTGTTGTTGTAGTAGTAATAGTAGTAGGAGTAGTCGTAAGCAGTAGTATTGGTGGTAGTAGTAGTTGTAGTAGTAGTAAGTAATTATGGGAATAGTAGTAGCAGAAGTGGTAGTAGTAAGTCATAGTAGTAGTAGTAGTCGTAGTATGTGGAGTGGTAGTAGTAGCTGTAGTAGTAGCAGAAGTAGTAGTAATAAGTCATAGTAGTAGTAGTAGTAGTGGTACTAGTAGTAGTAGCAGTAGCAGTAGTAATAAGTTGTTGTATTGGTAGTAGTCGGAGGAGTAGTAGTACTTGTTGTTGCAGAAGTTATAGTTGTTGTTGTAGTACTAGTAGTAGTACTAGGGGCAATCGTAGTAGTACTTGTAGTGGTAGTAGTAGTAGGAGTAGTAGTAGTTGTTGTAATAGTAGTAGTTGTAGTATGTAATAGTTGTAGTTGTAGTCATTCTCATAGTAGTAGGACCAATAGCAGTAGCAAGAGTAGCAGAATCAGTAGTCGCAGTAGTAACAGGAGAAAAAATAGTAGGAGTACTTGCAGCAGCAATAGTAGTAGAAGTGGCAGTAGTTGTCATAGTAGTAGTAGTAGAAGTAGCAGTACGAGCAGTAGCAGCAGTAGAAATAGTAGTAGTAGCCATAGCAGTAGTAGGAGCTGTAGCAGTAGCAGTAGTAGTATGAGTAGTAGCAGTAGTAGCCATAGTACTAGTGGTAGTAGCAGTAGTGGTAGTAGGAGTTGTGGTAGTAGGAGTTGTAGTAGAAGCAGTAGTAGTAGCAGCAGAAGTAGTAGTTGTGGTAATAGTAGTTATAGTCGGAGTAGTAGTAGATGTAGCAATTGTAGTTGTTGTTGTTGTAGGGGTAGCAGTTGGAGTAGTAGTTGTAGTAGGACTAGTGGTAGCAATTATAGTCGTGGGATTAGTAGTCTTAGCAGCAGTAGTAGGTGGAGTAGTAAGACTAAGAGAAGTAGTAGCAGTAGTGGTAGTAGTAGCATCAGCCACTGTAGTGGTAGCATTAGTAGTAGTTGTAGTTGTAGTTATAGTGCTAGTAGTAGTTGGAGTAGTTGTTATGGTAGTAGTAGTGGTTGTAATAGTTGTAGTAGGAGTAGTAGTAGTAGCTGCAGTTTTAGTAGTAGTAGTTGTAGGAGTAGTAATAGGAGTAGTTGCTGCAGTAGGAGTAATGGTGGTAATAGCTGTAGTAGGAGTAGTGGGAGTTATAGTAGTAGTAGGAGTAGTAGTATTGATAGTGGTTGGAGTGGTAGTTGTAGTAGCAGTAGTAGCAGTAGTAGTAGTTGTTGTATTATTATTAGTAGTAGTAGTGGTAGTAGTAATAGCAGTAGTTGTAGTAGTAGTAGCAGCTGCTTCAGTAGTAGCAATAATAGTAGTAGCTGCAGCTACAACAACAGAAGCGGCAGTAGTTGTAGTCGTGGCAGTTGTTGTAGTAGTAGTTGTTGTAGTAGTTGTTGTTGTTGTAGTAGTAGTTGTAGTACTAGTAGTAGTAATAGCAGCAGTAGTAGTAGTTAGAGTTTTAGTTGTCATCGTAGCTGTAGTAGTAGTTGTACTAGCAGTAGTACTAGTACTAATAAAAGTAGTAATAGTAGCAGTAGTAGTAGTTGTAGCAGCAGTAGTAGGTGTAGTAGTTGTTGTAGTGTAGTAGTAGTATTAGTCGTCGGAGTAGCAGTAGTAGTTGTAGTAGTAGTAGTAGTAGTAGTAGGAGTGGTAGTATGTATAGTATTAATAGTCGTAGTAGTAGTACAAGGTGTAGTTGTGGTAGTAGGCATAGTAGTTGTAGTGTTAGCATTAGTAGTAGTAGTACTAGTAGTAGTAGGGGTAGTAGCAGTAGCAATTGTACTAGTAGTTGATGTAGTAGTAGTAGTAGTAGTGGTAGTACTAGTGGTTGTTGTTGTTGTAATAAGAGTAGTAGTAGTAATAATATTAGCAGTAGTAGCAGCAGCAGCAGTAGCAATAGTAGTAGTTGAAGTAGTAGCGACAGCAGCGGTAGTAGTTGTAGTAGTAGGAGTAGTAGTTGTAGCAATAGCTATTGCAGTAGTAGTAGTGGTTGTAGTAGTAGTTGTAGTTGTAGTATTAGTAGCAGTAGTAGTAGTGGTCGTTGTAGTAGTAGGAGCGGTAGTAGTAATAGTAGTAATAGTAGTGGTAGCAACAACAATAGTAGTGGCTATTGCAGTAGTTGCAGTAGTAGCATTAGTAGTAATAGTAGTAGTAGCAGTTGTAGTATTAGTAACCATAGTAGCTGTCATAGCAAAAGTAGCAGTAGTTGCTGTAGTAGTAGTAGTTTTAGTGGTGTAGTAGTTGCGGTCGTAGTAGTAGAAATAGTATTTGTTGTAGTAGCAATTTTAGTTGTTGTTATTGTTGTGGTAATGGTAGTATAGTAGTTTTGGCTACTGAAGTAGTGGAAGGAGTAGTGGTAACAGTAGTAATAGTTTTAGAAACAGTAGTAGTAGTAGTCATAGTTGTAGTAGGTGGAGTAGTAGCAGTAATAATAAATAGTAGTAGTAAGAAGTAGTAGTAGTAGTTGTTGTTGTTGTTGTAGTAGTAGTAGTAGGAGTAGTCGTAAGTAGAAGTATTGGTAGTAGTAGTGGTTGTAGTGGTAGTAATGGTAGTAGTAGTAGTAGGAGTAATAGGAGTAGCAACAGCAGCAGCAGGAGTTGTAGTAGTAGTAGCAGTAGCAATAGTAGTAGGAGTACTAGCTATGGTAGTAGTAGTAGGAGTTGCAGTAGCTATAGTAGTAATAGTAGTAGTAGCACTAGTCATAGTAGGAGTAGTCGTAGTTGTAGTTTGTGGAGTGGTAGCAGTTGCAGTAGTAGCAGTAGACGTAGCAGAAATAAGCTATAGTAGTAGTAGTAGGAGCAGTAGTAGTAGCAATTATGAAAGTAGTAGTTGGAGTAAGTAATAGTAGTAGTTGTAGTAGTTCTCGTAGTAGTATGTGTAATAGCAGTAGAAGCAGGAGCAAAAATAGTAGGACTGCTAGAAGCAGCAGTAGTAGTAGTGGCAGTAGTTGTCATACTAGTACTAGCAGCAGTAGTAGTAGCAGCAGCAGCAGTAGTTGTTGTAGCAGTTGCTAATAGTAGTAGGAGTGGTAGTAGTAGCATTAGTACTACCCGTAGTAGTAATAGTAGTAGTAGTAGTAGTAGTCGTCGTAGTTGTAGTGATAGTAGTTGGAGTAGGAGTAGGAGTCGTAGTAGTGATAGCAGCAGTAGTAGTAATTGTAATAGTAGTAGTAGTAGTAGTTGGAGTAGTAGTAGTAGCACTGGCAGTAGCAATAGTCGTGGACGAAGTTGTAATTGTATTATTATCAGTAGTAGAAGTAGTTGTAGAAGCAATAGAGTAGTAGTAGTATTTGTAGCAGTAGTAGCAATAGTAGTAGTAGTAGTGGTACTAATAGTAGTAAGACTAGTAGTACTTAAACTAGTAATATTAGTAGTTGTAGGAGTAGCAGTAGAAGTAGGAGCAGCAGTAGCAATAGTAGCAGTTGTAGAAGTTGTCATAGTAGCTATAGCAACAGCAGGATTAGGAGTAGCTATAGTAGGAGCAGCATTTGTGCTAGCAGTAGCAAGAGTATGAATAGGTGTAGAAGCAATAATAATAACTGCGGTAGCAGCAAAAGTGGTAGTAGTAGTAGGAGTTGAAGTGGTAGTAGTAGAAGAAGTAGTAGAAGTAGTAGTAGTAGTAATAGTAGCACTACTAATGGAGTTGTAATAATAGTACAAGTAATAGTAATAATAGTAGCTGTAGTAATAGAACCAATAGCGGCAACAGTAGTAGTAGCAATAGTAGTAGTAGTATTGTTACTACTGCTACTATTACTACTATTATTACTACTATTACTACTACTACTACTACTACTACCGCGTCTACTACTGCTACTACTACTACTATTATTACTTTGCTGCGACTGCTATTGTTACTATTGTTGCGAC